>JANHZT010001880.1:84964-100141 GCA_032468215.1 Stegonotus admiraltiensis | reverse complement strand
GGCTTCAAAACCTAAGGGACTGGTTTGGACAAAACTCAGCAGCACTTTTTCATGCGGCTGTTGACAAAAATAGGATCACCAACATCCAATGACGGATATGGCACAAGAAGAAGAAGATGACCACAACCAAATAATCTTCTACTGTGTTTCTCCGAAAACAAGACCCTGTCTTATATTTTTTTGAACCCTGAAATAAGTGCTTGGCCTTATTGCCGTGCGCTCAACAGCCTGATTGGGCTTATTATCAGGGGATGTCTTATTTTGGGGGAAACAGGGTACTAAAGATTTTCTAGGAATTTCTCTTTGTAGCAAAAACCTGTGCTATAATTCTTTCGACAAAGACTTTTTCAGCCAACAGAAAATAACACTGCTGTACATTTAAGAGCTCAAAACTGTAAGAAATACAAAGTAAATCCTGATTACAATAAAGTAATTCATCTGGAGAATGAATGCAAAATAGCCAGATAATAATGAGCGGCTCTTTTAAGTAATATGTAGCTGCTGGCATACCGAGGTGCGTAGGGAACAGCTGGCGGTGGAGGTATGTAAAGATCCAGAATGGCTGGTTTCTCTTTCTTTAGTGATGTCTCCTTGGTGTTTTCCGATGACTGAGCTGGGTGTAGGCTGGTCTACAGGGAGAAGATACAACAGTTCTTAAGTAATTTTAAAACTACAAAATGCAGTCAGGCCAGTTCTTCTATCATATGCTTACGTTATTCTCCATTCCTATTTTTTATCTGATTCACTGAAAACTGGAAACAATGATTTCTTTAAATACTTTATTTTAGGATAATTATTCTTGGAATTTTATCATATGCTAACTACCTAGGATTGTTGACAACAAGGACATGCACAATATTTTAAAAATAAATACCCTGTCCCACACACAGGTGCCTTTCATTTTTTGTGTTCTATCATATTGAACTTAGGTTTAGCCAAAGTCTTTAAACCAAACAGAAGTACAGAAGCAGTTTTAGGAATTACAGTTTTATACAGAATTGCTTTAAAAAATTAGGTACAAATTAAGAATGAAGCATTGGGCAGACATTAAGGTTCTACTCTGCTAGAGATAGATGCTGTCTATAGATGTTTCAAGATTGTTCATCAACATGGAAGCCATTTCCCCAATGAGATTTTTCCCCAAACCTCCTCAAGCATTCAAATCAGTGGTGGGATTCAGCCAGTTCGGCCCAGTTCAGGTGAACTGGTAGTTAAATTGCTGGCTGGGCCCGCCCCTTCCTCCCCTGTCCCTTTCAAGAGTCCCAATGGGCCACATTTTGGCTCTTGGGAAAGTGCAGGGAGGCCTCCTAGGCCCAAAACAGGACGGGGGCAGTGCCCCTCCCCTGCAGCCTGTTTTTTTCTCCCAGGAGGCTTCAGGGAGGCCGCCTAGGCCCAAAACGGGGCATGGGAAGCGGCACGTTTCCCCCCCACAGCCCATTTTTGTTCCCAGGGTGGTGCAGGAGGCCAAGTGCTGCCTGTCACACCCCCTGGCCATGCCCACCAAGCCACGCCCACAGAACCAGTAGTAAAAAATTTTGTATCCCACCACTGATTCAAATGATTAATCTCATAGGGCGATTCAGTTAGATTGTAAGCATTTCCTCTACATATGGTTCAGAGCCTAAATAACTTGTAGAAGAATATAGATTTTGTTCCATTTATAGCATGAATATTGTAAAAGAAAACAAGATACTGTATTTTAATTTTTAAGACACACAGTTTTCCTCCCTGGATTCTTTCTTGGAGATACTGAATTCCCCCTTCCCTTGCCATTATCTGCTTAGACCCTAACAAAATTCTCTTTGAAAAGATTTTAATCCCCATATCTTCCACACCCTTTTCCCCTCCTAGGTTTCACAATGCCTCCAATTTTGCTAATATCAGCAATTGGCACTTCAAGGGGAAAAAGCATAATTCAGCACAACAGCATAATTCAGATAGGCTATAAAGATTAATCTTTGACAAATGCAATATTTGATCACAATTTTTCTACTCTGCACGAATTCAACTTTTCCAAAGGAGTATAAACAATTTAGCTCAAATAGCCTTTTAGATATCCACCCCAGTTAAGAATGTCCTGGGAGTCGAGGAAGAAAATTATACTTCCCTATTCTTTTATTTCTTTTGTGCAGTAAAATGAGATTACTATAAAAGGAGATTTCAAAAATTCATTTCAATTAAAAAAAAAATGACTGAAAATCTATTTTGATAAAATCAGTCGTTATGATCTACCAATTCTTAAATTAGTTTTTGGTTGTTTATTTATAAACATACACACACTTGCTACTAATTATACTAATGATACTAATATATCTCAGTACATTTCAGACCTTTTCACTGGCTATCTATTGGAGACAACACCTAGTTTAAACAACTGAAGTTTTGTCTTTGGAACCCTTTGATCATAAACTCTTTGGATTTGTCTGCCCTTATTTCTTCCCACAATGCAGTTTGTTCTTTATATTCCCCTTTTTCAGTTCCTCTTTCCAAGGTCAATGTTTTCAAGTTTTAGCTTTTTAATAACCTGGCCCTGCAAATTTGTATATCAGTATCCTCTTTTTCTCAATTTCTGTAGAAATGTGATGTTTTATACGTATTTAAACTACCCAGTTAGGTTAAGATTTGACTCTTCTATCCTATTCTTGCTTCGATGACAATTCTAGGTTAACATCTGCTTTAAATTAGTATGGATGTATATCAGATTGGCCTAACCCTGTTTGCCTGAGGTCATGACTATGTTCCCAGGTGTTAGACTAGAGTATCTGTTGGACCCCATGAATTAGTTTTATTTATATATGTATCTTAAATGAGTATTGATAGCTGGGTTTTATCTCAACTGCTGATTATATATTTATTTTGTATTTTTTGTTGATTTCCTTGCTGGTTTTTTTTTAATTGTTATTAGCCACCCAGATTCATTTAAAATGGGCAATCATATTAAGTAAATAAATACTTCATCCAATCTCAGGGAACAGTTTCAATGTACTGTTTTTGTCTTAGTTATCTTAGAATTAGTATCTATTTAATGGGAATTGAGCTAATTTGACTGGGTTGATTTGCATTTACTATATTGTGTTTTTTATACTGTGATTTTTTAAAACGTGTACTAAATCATCTTCTTAGCTTAATTGAACAATTCTGTTAGAACTAATAATACTGTAAAATGTTTCAATCGCAGAGACGGCTTCATTTCCACATCCCATTATAATCTATAACAACCAAGTATAGTACTTTAAGTGTGCTATCATTAGAGTTGACTTTTTTTCCCTTTCATTTTCATTTTCTGAGATCAAAGTTGGAACATTTTAAGTAGTTCCAAAGGAAATAGGGGAAGAGAGATATAAACAATTCAAAATTGTGTTATGTAGGACAGTCCTTCCTGCAGGAATGTATGTAGATGAAAGATTACTGAGTCAAATGCCAGTGATTAAAAATCAAAAACCCCAATCCCCAAAACTGCATTTGGGGAAATTGGAATATAAGAATCACAGCTAATCTAAAAATCTCAGTTTCCGATGTCCTAATTTTTCATGTTCTGAGAAGCTTTTTGTTTTGTTTTGTTTTTTTTAAAGTGAAGATCACCAGATATTAAACAACTTCAAGCAGTAGCAGTATGAAAAATAACAATTCAATAAGGACTCTATCAAGTGCTTATTTTGCATATTTAAATGGATCATAAAAAAAGAGTACATATTTTTACAATATGAAAACTGTCTGCAGGTCCCTCAAGACTAGGCAGTGTACAGTTTCATTATGGAACATTAAATAATTATTTTTTGAAATAATTGCTATGCAGGTTTAAATTTTTTTAATGATAAAAAAGTCCCTATTAAAACAATATGAAAACTGTATTTATGACATTTCTATCCTACCTTAGCTTTGTAAAATCCAAGGTAGTTTGCATAATAACAAAATATAATTAAAAAATGACTAATTATGACCAATTATGGAGACAACATATACGTATTCACTAAATAAATAAATAAATGAGAAAGGGTATATGTAAAGGGGAAACAAAAACTTGGTGTAACTTCATATTACCTGTACAAGTGGTGGTTTCCACCTCAGATTTTTAAGTGGTGCGGGGGTAAAATTAAAAGACCCTGTATGGCGTTTCTTTACTAGGAGAGTAACTCCAGAAGGATTCTCACGAAGCTTCCTTACGAGATTCTTCAACTGCCATCCCACCTTTTAAATACACAACATATAAATCATTTCATTAAATCCAATTTAAGAAATGAATTTAAAATCAGGGCATCTTCAATACATAAGAAGAAAGTCAAAAAGTTTCCCATTGCTATGTTTTTATTTTTTTATTATTTTGCATGCTTTCAACAATATAAGTGCAAAGTCACAATGGATACAGTCTTCTCCTTTGAGATGAAATAGTTATGGACAAATAGGATATCACTAGTCTTAGGTACATTGTTTCTCTGAATCCCTTGGATGTCAAATGTTGAATGGTTTTAGAGCAGGGGTGTC
Source organism: Stegonotus admiraltiensis (assembly GCA_032468215.1). Taxonomy (NCBI): domain Eukaryota; kingdom Metazoa; phylum Chordata; class Lepidosauria; order Squamata; family Colubridae; genus Stegonotus; species Stegonotus admiraltiensis. The sequence goes on along the minus strand of JANHZT010001880.1, from coordinate 95,659 downwards.
AAACTCAAGGCTCGGGGGCTGGATCCGGCCCTTGGGGTGCTTAGATCTGGCCCGCGGGGCTGCCTCTGGCAGCAAAAACAGAACTTGGGAGGGCCGTGCGCAGCTCTCCCAGGCTCCATTTTCAGCCATGACAGCCTCCTGCCACCTTCTGCCAGTGAAAACAGAGCTCCATTATCACTGGCATAGTGGCAGGACACCATCACAGCTGAAAACAGAGCTTGGAAGCCCATTTCGCTGGCAGAGTGCTCAGGCCACCACAGATGCCTCCGACACGAGTGACGTCAAGCTGGCCATGTCCACACTGGCCATGCCCATCCCAGCCCCCAAGTCAAACACAATCTTGATCTGGCCCTCAATGAAATTGAGTCTGACAATTGTGTAAAGACACCTGCTATAGAAGAAGAACCATTGTGGAACAAATAATATATCTATGGGGTCTATGTCACCCTAAGCAGATAGATATGATTAATTCATGTGGAAGATGAAGTGTTACTCTAATAAACTCTCTCCAGTTTTCCTGGGATATTAAGTATTTTTCTCTTAACAGACCACTTCCATTAGTTTTATAAACTTTCGAGCCATTTGGACATTTTAAGAAGCAAAAAAACTAGCCCATACAAGAAAAAGTAGATTTACATTTTGTTTTTTTTAACCCCTAACCATATCTTGGTGTTTCTTTTTTCTTCTTTTAGCAGAGACTATGATTACTGTTAGGCTAGGGAAGGCAAATAATAAACAGGGAAGAATTCCTCCTAGCCTAGGGCAAAGGAGAAATAAGGATGAGGATGAGGATGAGGATGAGGATGGCAGTTAAACCTGAATACAATTTCAAAATGGAAATTGCCACCCAAATTCCTGTTCCTCTAAAGCCCTCTGTGCATTCTTGGTTACAATGGAAAGGCACAAAGCATTTTTTGCTTAACTGGCCAAGAATATAATATTTAGTGTTGTGCTGCTTGACTATATCGGTCAAAACCTTATAGGCTGGCAGACAACCGGCAGAAGCACAAAATCACATAAGGCAGAGAGAAACTGTAAAGCGATGAATAAGAATTCTTTCTCTGAAGTGGAAATATTTCCCATAATAAAATGCTAATTCTCCTAAATATAGATACATTTATTTATAAAGTTTGCTATTCATCATAATTATAATGATTTGTAATTGTAAAGATGCCAGAGGCTGCATTTAAGAACATTTACAACATTCCTTGCATAATGATCTTAAGACATCTCACTTGGATAAATTCATAAAACACTTAATAATCCATGAAATGTTCTCAGCAGCCAACATTCAAGATGAATATTATTCCTCTAAGTATCTCTAACTTTTTTTATAAGAATCAACTATTCAAACCCGTGTTTTTCTTTAACCAAAGTGGTTTGTGACATTTCATTCTTTTTTTAACAGATGGTTTTGCTACTGAACGCCTTAAGGTATAAGCAGCGTTTCAGTATAAAAATAAAGGAATACAATAGTAAATCAGGCTGAATTTTGGCTCTAAGTGGTATCTTTTGAACCACTTTTGCTGTGGTCGTCTACTTACCACTGTCTGCCGGTTCACCTGAATCACTTCGTCACCAGCATGGATTTTCTGAGACCGATCAGCAGGAGACTACATAGTATAAAAACAAAGTGAACAAACATTTCCAATTTAAAAACCTTCAAATGGTACACCACTCTTGGCAGAAAAGCTATGTAAATGGAAATGTCTGCAGTGCTTCTGTGTGAGCTACAAAGGCAGGGTCCCCCTACAACTAACTAGTCATTAAATAACTAGCCAATTGTTAAAAACCAAACAGGACTTTTCTTACACTGAGCCAAAGGCTAGCAATTGAGCAGGGGGAAAAAAAGAGGGAGGTCATTTCAGTCTGCACAATTTCTTTTCTACTTCTCTAATAAGACAGCTGAAATTTAATTAGGCATCCCTAACAGAGTGAATGAAGCCACTTTTCTCGATTCCTAACAATATACAACCTGAAAGAGAGAAGTGTTAAAAACTTTGATAGTTCAGATATCCTAAGAAAAGAAGGTGAGTTGTTTGATTTTCTATTAGCAGGCAGCTTTGGAGTCCATCAACATCTCATGTGATGGAAAATATTTTTGCTGAAGAAACAGGAGGGAAATCATTCCAGAACTCCTTTATGTGCCTTTAAAGTCTGCTGCAGAGGGACTCCCATCAGGGTGTGGGATGAAGAGGAGAAAGTTCTGCTGCGCTGGCAAAGTTAGTAAGACAATTAGGAGAATTTTTGCTCAGTTCTACACTACAAGGAAATGGCTCTGTGGCTGCAAATCTGTTCCAGTGATTCTCTGACAGTTCACATCATACAGAAAGAGAAAAGGTCCTGAGCTGACCTGTGTGACTCAAATCAGCTGAAACAAATGGCTCATTTCCCTTGTTCCCTTATCAGGTGCAATGCAGGGCAAGAAAAAAAATCCCCTTAGGGCCACCTGAGATGGAAAATCTTACTAGGATAGAGATCCCCACCGTCATCGGACTGATCTAAGGCATTCCAATCTTACACATCAGCATTAAGAGGCAAAACTATACATGTTGCATTTTCATAAATGGAAGCTCTGGCGAAAGAGAAGAGAGACATTGAGAAACATACAGACTCCAAGATAACTTCCTTTTCTTAGTAACAACATTCCTTTCAGGGACCTAGCCGATCTCTCTCTGAAGAGACAATTGTAGACATTGTATATCCAAAACACATTCTTTCTGAATTGAGAATTAATTTGTTAATAAACAAAAGAGATGGGGAGGGAAGCCCACTTAGCTTTCATCACCAGGATTTTGGAAAGTGACTGGAAATTTTTGTTTGGGTCAAAACATTCCCACCAAAAGCAGGAAATCACAAGTCATTAAAAACAACTTGGAAATCCTGTCACCTGACAGGAATTGGACACATCTCTCCATGGCATTAAGAGCTGCTATGTCAGAGATGCAGCTGGATAGATACCAAATGACAGGAAGCCACCAGAGGCAAGACGCTGTCATTATACTGCTACAAAGAAGGGAAAGGACGCTTATCTTAGCAACATGACTCCTCAGCAGAGATCTGGAAACCCAAGAAAAGAAGGTTACATGCTTGTGAACGCCAACTAAGGTTCCTAGCACTGAGTTCATTCAAACAGAAAACAGTAAATCTAAAAAGCCAGTTTGGCATGGTTAGGAGAAAGATTTGAACATTTGCATTGCTTAGGTATTTTAAATGTTTGGGATAGGAGGCAAAACAATATTCTCAAATGACCAATGGCCGCACTGGCTGTGGAGAATGGGAATTGTCATCCAGTTCTATATCTGCAGGTCAATGGGACAGGATAGGGTATATAGAAGAGAATGGTTATCTTTCTATTAAGGCAAAAATGAAACTGGAGCTCATAATTAGTTTTCCCACCCATTATTTATATCTCCATGGCTTTTCCTTTTCAATTCTAGAGATGCTTTGCATTTAAAGAACTCTCTTTCTCTTATTTTAATAAGTTCTTTTGATTTCCAGGAAGCATATGGACTCTTCTATGCCCAGTCTAAATATCCTGCTGGTGTTTTCAGAAGGAAGAGAGTGCACTAATTAAGCATGCATTTGCTGAGCCTGCATTTACAGTCTAAGCATTTTGCTCATTCTGGGAATTCCAGTTGGTACAACCTAAATTAGCATTTAGAAACACTTTTACTGATTTGCATACAGCGAACTGAACTAAAGGGTAAATATAGAACAGATAGAGTCAGTCATTCACATACCAAATTACTGCTGTCAGCAATAGGATAATGATAACATTGTGAAACCGAAATAATTGAAAATATAACAAGAATTTGCTTTCTATTCCCCTTTTGCCACTTTTGGGAGAAGAAATGGCACAACTGAAAAAAGCGGAGCTGATGACCGCAGTAGACTGAAGTTCCAACAAATGGGCCAGTTCTTCAGGATTCTGGACTAGGAGAGAACTTGAAATTGACCACAAGTACTCCAGACGATGGTGTTTTAGAGCTCTAGTTGAGGGACCCCAATCTTTGCCCAAACTGTGGGTTTCTGCCTTTATGTTCATAGAGTTCAAATACTTCCTTTCTTAACCAATTTTGGAATTTGCTTGTTAACTGCTTTTCAGATTTTATCAACCTTCAAATGGCAAGATTTACTATACCGAATGAGTTTCCTATAAATACAAATTTAAGGACTGCATTTAGAAGATGATATGGAAGAGGAACACATTTTAAAGGATAGGATTGAGACTGATCTGAAAGTGGATTTTAAAATGACTACGGCTGTGGAAATAATGTAAGGAGACACTACCCTGGATAGACAAATGAAACTGCCTGACGGCTTAACAAACTAAAAGAATGACCTGGATAACTTTCTTATGCTAGATTTACAAAAGAGACCTATTAATTTTTTTTTTATTTGTTAAGATGGGACAAGGAAAAAATGAAAAGAAATCAAGTTGTAGGACATTCCTGAGGGGATTAAGGATGTTGAAATACAGGGAAGAAATATAAAAATATCACGTAAAGTAAAGTAAAAGGAATATAAAGTTGGTTTATTTGACCAAGATTAAAATAGATATGCTGTTATCTCTGGTAATCCTTAATGGCCTTTTGCTGACCAGGACTGAATGCCAAGGCTTTAAAGATTTATGTATAAAGAGGTGGAACATGGGGAAAAGAGAAGGTGATAACTTACTAAATATATAAATTATTAAATAAGTTACTAAAATTGTTTATATATGTTATGAAGGAAAAAGTTATTTCTTTATATATTCCATTTTCTAAATTTCTTTTCTATTCTTTTTCTTTTCTGCACTTTCTTTTTCCAGTTTCTATTAGTTATTATCTTTTTAATTATAACATTTACTAAAACTACTATTTTAAAAAAGGTTTTGCCTTGGGTTCAATTTTATCACAAATAGTTTATGTTAATTTCCCTTTGATGAAGTTATTAAGAATACTTACATTTTCTGTTGTCCCAGTAACAACATGTAAACCATCATAAGTAGATTTTATGTACATTCCCTAAATTGAGAAATGGAAAGATAAAATAAGCATGAAGAATAATTACAGCACATCCACAGTTATACCTCAAATGTTTTTCAGACAATTATTTCTGAGGAACAGCGTGGCTGATAATACCATGCTGGAGCCTGCCCCAAACCAGCCCTGTTGAATTGTGTAAACAGAGTATAGTCTCCTTTTGGAGAAGAAAAAAAAAGGGGGGGGAACCCCACCTCAACTATGGAGGTGAGAATCTAAACAAAAACCACTTAACACCAAGACCCTCCAAATCAATCAAGGAGGAAAAGTTATCTCAATTTATTTCTTAGGAGAACGTCAGAAAGTGAAAATTCTTGAATGGCCGAAGGGAACAACTGTTTAATTTTATCGTTAACATGGGGAATAAAAAGAAATCTTTATGTTTAGTCAAGGTGGCTTGATGTTTTGTTTATCTGTTTTTCACATTTCTGAATCGCCCATCTCCCTCAGTGTCCCCCATGTTATTTTAGGATGGTACTGTTTTATTGAATCTGTGCTGGCAGTACTTACTCCTACTTTTGTTACTATTGACTGGAATTGGGCGGCCTTAGGTAATCTAATGAATAAATAAGCATAACATTATTTATCTGTTTATAAAAGTTGATAAATTTTGATTTATCGTAAGATACTATATGCATTAGTCATTATGCTCAAAGTCACTTTGAATCATATAATTGAAGCAGTATATAAGCGTATGTGATGAATAAATAAAATAAATATACAAGGATAATTTCCCCCCATATTATGTATCTCAGTATTTAGATGAGGGACACAACATGAGTGTGGGTCTTGTGGGAATAGCTGAAAATCTTTATTTTGAATATAGTTTAGAAAACTCTTCAAAATGTATATACGGTACATGCTGATTGTCAAATTTAGCTTTTTAATATGTTTTTCTAAGCTAGAGCATAGACCACCTAGAGCAGTGATGGCTAACCTTTTTGCCATCGCATGCCAAAAGCGGGGGGAAGGTGGGGGGTCGCGGGTGCGTGTGCCCACATCCATAATTCAATGCGCCCCGCCCACCTGCACATGCACACGTGACCCCCCACACTCCCCCCTGCTTTTGGCACGTGATGGCATGGTGGGCCCGGTAGGCCCATTTTTCCCCCTCCCCAGGCTCCAGAGCCTTTCTAGGAGCATGGGGAGGGCAAACACGGCCTTTCCCCCTGCCAGAGGCCCTCAGGAGGCTAGAAAAAGCATGCTTCCTGATTTCTGGTGGGCCCAGAAGGCCCAAAAATCAACTGGCTGGCGCACGCATGTGTGCCGGAGCTGAGCTCGCATGCCCACTAATATGGCTTCACGTGCCACCTGTGGCACCGTGCCATAGGTTCACCATCACGGACCTAGAGGTTCGTAATATTTCAAATGTTCCTCTAAAACAAATCAATTTTAATATAATTAGTCTTTAATATTAATAACACAATCCTCTCTTGATATTCACATTTTTAGCAGTGTCAAATCTTAATGGCACTCCATAATGACATTTCAGGGCCAATACAAAGAACCCTGTTTTTAAGTGTTCCTCTGTTCTCTTGTATATAGTAGGATACTTCATCTGGGAATTCCTTATTGGAAAAAAAATTAAAGTCCTGGTCATGAAGAATTGCAGCTTTTATATTTCAGATTGCAATGTAAACTAATCATTCAAACTAATTAAGAGGGTGCTTGCGCTCTCAGTCAAAATACTGTAATAAATAGGAATGTCCACGGACTGTCTGTGTGTGTGTGTTTGTTTGTGTGTGTGTGTGTAAAAGAGGCAGACAGTGAAACAGAAATGTCAAGATGGTGACCCACTCCTTTTCATATGTGCATGCATGTTGTGGACAAGATGCATATAAAAAACGGGCAGGATTTCAATTGTGCAATTATAGCCTCCATTTTGACTTTCTTTTTTTTTAACCCTTCCTGCTTTGAGAAAATAAAGTAGACTTTGTTATTTTAAATAAACTTTATATTAGTAGCTGGGAGCAATTTAGAACAGCAAGGAAATGCAAATATTCTTACCAAGCCTTCCCCAGGTTTGATATTGCTTAAGTGAACTTCTTCAAGACAGGCACCCTGACTCATCAACGGATCAGTTGTTGACCTGATTGTCTTATCACAGATTCCATTCAAAACCTTAGACTAGAAAAAAAAAATAAGAACATGCTTTACACATTATTTCAGGAGGTGGGGTGCTGGTCTCATGCACAGCCCCTCCAACAAAGAAAATAACAACCTAAATTGAGAAGAGCTTTAGTGCTAGTTCCAGATTCACAGGATACAGCATCTGCTTAAAGTTAACTTTCATTAACTTCATTGGTAAAAAAGCTGTGGTACTTTATTTCAAACTAAAAATTCTATAACCATAATTCAAGTCCTTTTTTTAATTTTGGACATAAATGATCCAAAATGACTGTAACTGTTTATCATTCACAAGCCTGGAAGATAGTAAATAATATTTACTGGCAATCTTCTGGGACAGATGTTAACATATAGGCTGAGTCCAATTAACCTGAAAACCCTGAATTAATCAGAAGATTCTCCTCTCCTGTGTCTAAGTCAGCTTTCCCTTCCCTATGCCTATCACATGTACTGCGAATTTCCAAGCAGGATGGACAACAGCTAGGAATTACTAGATTTACAATCTCATCACATATGGAGAAAATCAAGTTAGAGGAGTAAATTTTCCAAAAGTTTGGTCATCAACCTTAACCAAAAACCTAATTTTTTTCTAAAGAAAAAAAAATTAGTCTAATTATCTTAGTGGTTATTAAATTATAGAATTTATTTCCTAAAATATGACAAGAAAATCCAATATTAATAATTTAATATGCTTTTAAATGAAATTTAAATGTATTTCTGTTTGAGTTGGCAATGTTAATATTTAGGTTTTAAAATTTATAGTATTTACTTATTTCAAAAATAATAAGTTTAGTTGCCTTGGATTCCCAAATATGGTTGCATATTTCAAATGAAAATAATATTTTATTGCCTTGTTTGGAATCCCAAACTTTTGGCTTGGAGATGCAAATTTAACAATATGGGGGGGGGGGGAATCAAAATTAGAGCAAACTGAAGCTGGGCAAGGAGAAGCTGATTTAGAACGGCACTGAAGAACAGAGTCTTCCCATTGTGGAATTTTGCTATTGTGATCCCTGCTTCTCAGTTGCTATTTACCTCTCTTCAGCAGGATATTTACAGCATGAAATGGAGAAAAAAAGTCAAACTTCTCTCTTCCATCAAATGCATAGTGTTCAATTTTCTTTTTAAAAAATACATAACCACAGATCAAGATCATAGAGAAAATCTCCTCTTCCGTACTCTTTACATATATTGAATGGCTAAGCTATTAATATATGATTCTTTCCTCTAGAAACATACCTTTCCTTCTGAACTAAAACGCTCTCCCAAAGTAATTTGAGAGAATATTTATTTATTTATTAGTTACTATACCGCTTCATAGTGCTTTACAGCCCTCTCTAAACGGTTTACAAAGTTAGCATATAGCATATTGCATTAGCATTAGCATATTACCCCCAACAATCTGGGTCCTCATTTTACCTACCTCGGAAGGATGGAAGGCTGAGTCAACCGAGAGCCGGTGAGAGCCAGTCAGATTCGATCTGCTGATCTGCTCAACTAGCAGTCAGCTGAAGTAGCTGCAGTACTGCACTCTAACCACTGCGCCACCTTGGCTCTATTAACAGTCATAGAATGCTCAATGGAAGGATCTAAGGAGAGTTTTTCTCCTGTCAAGTAATAAGGAAAAACACTCATGGTGGTGACGTGATAGTTAGAATGCAGTACCGCAGGCTAACTCTGCTGACTGCCAACAGTTCAATTCTGACTGGCTCAAGGTTGACTCAGCCTCTTATCCTTCCGAAGTCAGTAAAATGAGGACCCAGATTGTTGGGAGCAATATACTGACCCTGTAAACTGCTTAGCGAGGGCTGTAAAGCATTATGGAGTGGTACATAAGTCTAAGTGCTATTGCTAGCCAACAGCATGGTAACGTGAAGGCGGCAGCAAACAGGGAAGTGAAAAGAGGTTCAACACAATTGTAGAAGGTACAGGACGGAAAGACCAAGAGACAGTCTTTTCAAAAGAATGCATCTTTGCACAATCAATATCTACAATGTTTTCACTGTATAATAAACACTCAGAATTGTTTCCACATCACCTCGCATTTTAAAAGGATGCAAAGCAGTGGTGAAATCCTCCACAGGTTGCCACCGGTTTGCTGCCCGCACATGCGCGGTGCGCAAACACACGCTGCACATGCAGAGGGCACCAAACACACACTATGCATGCACATGCAGAGGGCACACCAATCACGTGCTTCACACAGAAAAAGGAGCCTTTTGAAGGTAAGTAGAACAGCAAGGGGGGGGAACAGCTGTGCCGTGTGATTTAGATTTGCTAGAAAGCAGGATTTCCTGCTTTCTAGGGAATATAAATCGTGCGGCACAGCTGATCGTCGGAAATACCGGTTCGATCGAACTGGTAGCTTTTATTACTACTGGTTCACCCAAACTGGTGCAAACCGGTAGCATTTCACCCCCGATGCAAAGGTTCTATATACGAGGCAAAAAATCAATAGAATAAGGCGGCAATTAAAACATCACTCAAGGAAACTAGAGGGAAAGCATCAGAGTACAGGTCCAGGTTTGAATGTTGGATCGTGTCTCAGAATCTATGTGCACAGATACACCATGGTATGCAGGAATGTTTATGGTCAAATCATTTGAAAATTGAAAAAAATAAAATATTGCCAATCATAAAAGGCATATTGTAACGGTGAAGTAAGAAAACAAAGATCCTTGTGAAACGTTATTTCAGAAAATCCAGGAATAATAAAGAAGAATGAGCTTTGAGATCTGCTGAAGTCAGTTTACAAATACAAACATCCCAAAAGTTAAAGAAAAGATGCTCTATTTATTTATGGCCCACTATAACAAATGAATGTCATCACCCTATGTGTGCATCTCCACTGTCAGTCAGAATAATCTATTAACCCCAATAATCAATCAACTGAAATTCTCCAACACTTATCTAATACCTATCCAGCCCTGTATTTCCAGCTTCTCCTTGCTATCAGTGCCCAGTTTTTATCCCTTATTCACCAATAGGTACATATAATTTCAAACCTAACACTGTATTGTTGCAAGTTCCACCTCCATAATTCATTAGAGGAACAGCATTTATCTGTGTCTTGCATCTAGTACAAACAATTACAGCCTCAGTAATATTCACTCCTGGCACCTCATATTGCAAAAGCCAGGAACAGTGTATACAAATGTTGTTGGAATTTGACTAATAAGTTGACTCTTACCTACTATTTCGGAGAATTGCTCCAAAGCCAAAACCTACCACAGCATCTCCTTTGTGGGGAATGTTACTACCGATCAGGATGGATAAAAATCAATGGGTTTTTTAAAAATAAAAAATAAATCGGATTTTTAAAAAAAATTAAAATAAATCGGATTTTTTTTTATTTAAATCAGATTTTTTTATTTTTATCAAATTTATTTTAATAAAATGCTTTTGGAGTAAAAATCTATTTAAAGATAATTTTCTATTTAAGATACATTAATAATTTAGTTTAGTCAGCATGAAATGGAGCTTAGTTATGTAGCATGAGGCTGTATATTCTGCAATATTTACATTTTTGGTAAACTCATTC
>JANHZT010001879.1:177160-192724 GCA_032468215.1 Stegonotus admiraltiensis | reverse complement strand
TTTAGGGGAAATATTCTGCCCTTTTAATATTCCCTAAAATATCTCATTTTCCTAGGAGAGGGGTGGGTGCTAACTTCCTACAGTTTACACACTGTGAAGGTCATACATGTGAGGATTGGTCATAAAGTTACTTTTTCATCACTTTTGTAACTGTGAACAGTCACTAAATGAAGCAATCACTAAATGAGGACTCCCTGTATCTCTTTGTCATTTGTTATTTCTATAATGCATGCTCAAGTTTCCCTAACGTATGTTTTTAGCACAAATTTCTCTCATGGTTTTTCTTTTTAAACTTTCCCTGAAATAAACTCTTGTTTTTAACATAGCTACTGTACCTCTAAAATATATAGTTTAAAGCCTTATAAACTCATTCAAAAATATATTTTGGATATATAATGTCCAAGGGTTATTTTATTAACACTATTGCCTTGAAATATATGGACACTAGTAAATTTCATTCATTCCATTCACATCATACCTGCCTCCCACTCCTACTAGCAAAGTGGTAGGATAGTCCATATTAAGAGTTATCAGTGGAGACTGATCCCTGAGGAGATCCACTGAATATTGTTTTTCTAATTATTACCATAAATGGAGAATTTTGTGTCCAACTTTCAATAAACGAAAGAAAAAATGATGGCCTAAAATGTGTGCAATAATTATTAACTTGTATGTGAAAACCTTCTATAGTCGTTGTTAACCTTGCATTTGTGATCCTCAGCTCCACTGTCACAAAACTCACTGGACTGTCAATTTCCAATACAAGAGAACCTGCCAGCAAGTGTAAGTTACCAACATTACAAAGAATTTATTATGGAGTCTTGAGTTTACTTGCTGTTTTCATTTTTTAAAGTTACTTTTTCTGCCTTTTTTTTTTTGCTGTCTAAACTCTGAGTCCTTGAGGCAGTTTCCATATCTAATTCTATCTAATTCTAAATGATCTAAAAGAACGATTAAATTACTTAAGTGACCATTCTATTAAAAATAACTAAAAGCAGAAGCTGCCCAATAAGATAACAAATAAGAGGAATAGTAATTGTCATTAAAAACTCAAGCAAACTGGCTTAGGCTCACTCTTCGATCTCAAATGATTTAAAAAATGTGTTCTAATATGGGGATATTTATTAGAAGTTCTTGACATGCCAATAGGGGAAGAGAGTTTCAGGAAAGCTATATTTCAGAAAACGTTTCCTGGAATGGTAGGTCTATTGTTCCTCTTTTGGAAGAATTCATCTATAATTTCTTATGTTAAGAGAAATTGAAAAAATCTTCTGCTAATGAGGAGCATGTCCTCAAGTTTTGTTCTATTTGTCCTTTGAAAAACTAGCAAGAAATTGAGACTCTGTATCAGAAGCAGGGAACCATGGTCCCTTTTATGACTTGTGGACTTCAACTCCCAGAATTCCTGAGCCGGCCACGATTAGCTTATGAGTCATGACCATAACTGAGCCTGGAATTACAGTCGTAAATTGAGCCAATTGTTAAGCGGGTTGTCATGTGTCGATGCCTGATTTTACAACCTTTTTTTGCAGTGGTTGTTAAGTAAATGTGGCAGCCGTAAAGAGAGTTCCGTAATCATTAAACAAACTTTGCAGTCATTAAACAAACCAATTGTCTCCAATGGGTGCCTTTTTTTTTTTGCTGGAAACCGGAAGTAAACGTCGATTGTACAAATTGTGATCACCTGAACATGGGACACTGCAAATGGCTGTCAATGAGGGCTGATTGCCAAATGCTCAAAATTCAATCATGACTGCAGGGTTGTGGGAGGCTGTGGAAGGCAGCAGGCAGCTAGGCATGCGTAAATGGGGGTGCGCATTGCATTATGGGTTCCGGCCCGCGGGAGCGCGACAGCGCTTGTGCGCTCAGGCTTTTGGCACGCAATGCCAAAAAGGTTCGCCATCACTGGTATATAATATTCCTTTCCCAAGCTCTAAATAAACATGTTGACATGTTGGATCAAGTTTTACATGTGGATCATCTTTGTCTCTTCCTAGCAATCACACAATATGCATGCCCTAACAGAGTTCTCCACTGCATATCTGACGAATACCAGACAATGCATGTCATTTTCTGCATATGTACTTATGGATGTATCCCTTTTCTTAGTCTCTTCAAAGCCTTCAAGGACTGTTCATGAAGATGGACAGTGAGTTAGAAGAGGCCAAGAAGAAGGTTCTGGTGAGGCTTCTGATTTGGAAGAGGCAGCAGCAACTGGCTGGGAATGGAAGTCCATTTGATGAGGACTTGTCCCCGCTGCAAAAGAGGTGAGTTGTGCAAAAAGAATGTGTTGCCTTTTGTCAGATGGGATGTTATCACTCCGAATCTGTCAGTGGTTTAGCAACCCAACTTTTAATGCTGCTTAAAGAAGCAGCTGAATGCAAACTGTCATGGCAATGTCTCTTATGGATCTACTTTCCCCGACAGAGGTCTGTGGTTAATGTTAGCATATCTAGAGGAGTCTAGTGGTGTTGGTAGAAATGTAAATCTTTACATTTGCTTGTCAGATCTTAGATACATAACAAGCAAAAGGAAATTTCTAACCTCTATACAGTACTCAGCTCTACTAAAAAAAAAGAGCTAAACTCTACTTGTATTGATAATGAAAGCTGAATAGATTTGTATATCTCTTCTCATAGCGATTGCCTGAACTAGTCCCTGCAATTTTCTTGACAAGGTTCTTTTGGAAGTGGTTTGCTTCCTAGGATTCAGAGAGAAGGATGGACTGAAGGTTGCCAAGCTGGGTTTGTGCCCCAGGTGGGAGTAGAACTCACAGCTCCAGGTTTCTAGGTGATGTCTTGACCACTACATCACATTGGCTTCTTATAGCTATATTCTGCATGTTTACTATTTGTTATTATTGCTCTTGGTCATGGAGAGCAACCAAAAGCTATTCAGATACTGAACCCAATCCCAACCATTGATCATTTTTATTCCACACCCCATCTGGTTGGCAATATTTTAGTAGCTATTACTCCTTGAATCATTTATGATCTCTCTTTAGTAGCTATTACTCCTTGAATCATTTATGATCTCTCATCATAAAAGCAAAATACAGGAACTGGGCATGGCTAGTCTAGTGAAAAACAGGACCAGGGGAGACATGATAGCTGTGTTCCAATACTTGAGGGGCTGTCACAGAGAGGAGGGGGTCAAGCTATTTTCCAAATAGGCCAGAAAAAGAATAATGGATGGAAACTGATCAAGAAGAGATTCAACCCAGAAATAAAGAGAAATTTTCTGACAGTGAGAACAGTCAACCAATGGAACAGCTTGCCTTCAGATGTTGTGGGTGCTTCATCACTGAAAGCTTTCAAGAAGACTGGACCGCCATCTGTCAGAAATGGTGTAGGGTCTCCTGCTTGGGGGTGGGTGGGGGTGTTGGACTAGATGACCTACAAGGTTCCTTCCAACTCTGTTATTCTTATATATATTGACATAGAATCCTTTCTAGATGAGGCAGTCATGTGGACAGTCTAAAGTGGTTCTCTTTTTAGTCCAGTACTAGTGCTTGATTGTCCTTGATCATGAAGGATCTACTATAGCCTAATGCCATGTTGGCTGGGAAATAAGGGAACTGTACTGTCATCCAAAACTTTTGGAGGGCAAAAGTTAGGGAAGTTTGTTTTAACCCTTAACAAATATAAAAACGGGCCCCATCTTTGTGCTTGATAAAAAGTGACTGCTATACCCTTTGAAAAGTTTGTTTGACTCTTGGAATTTAGATAATCTTGGTTTGGATGGATGTGAGATTTCAGTCTGGGATATAAATCTGTCATGTTTCTAACAGGTTGGAATGCCTGGTAGATATTTGGTTCCAGTTTCGCCAGCAGTTGATCACATCTGGAATTGAGCTCCAATCTCATATTCGAGAACATCTTGATGATACATTCAACTCTCTTATACAAAAGTAAGGAGAATCCCTCTCTCAAAGTGCTGTCTTCCTTTCCCACTGGTGTCTCCTTTCATGCTATACCTAGTGTGGGGATTATTGTCTGTGTTGTTTGGTGACTCTGGACCATGGATTATCAGCAGGAGAGGCTGAAGATATTCAGAGGAGACCATAAAGACATTCTATCAACTGTTTCTGATGTCATTTTTTTAAAGAGTTGAAATTCAATTTCAGCCTAGCATCAAATTCTTGGTTCTACCTTCTTTCTGTTTCCTAGGTGTGAAATGTTAAAAGAATATTTTGTGTACAAATAATGCAGAGCCATGACCTTTGACCCATTTCTCCAATTTGTTGCACATCAAAATCTTCCCAATAATTGTCAAGTGTTCCTCAACCTCAGCAACTTTAAGATGTGTGGACAGCATGCTGGGAGCTTCTGGGAAGTGAAGTCCGCACATCTTAAAATTGATGAGGTTGAGAAAGACTGATCTAAGCAATTTGTTTTTAGAGATCCCCAACCTGATCCTTGCTTTCTCATTTTCCCTCTGTTCTTCATCTTCTCAATCACCTGCATTCTTTGTTTTTAGTTATTCATTTCTCTGATGGAGATGGGTGACTAAGAAATAGTTTTTAAAAAAGCTAAAGGGGACATGGAGCTACAGTCTAAGAGAACATGGAACTATACTTTTAAGATTCAGCCATCATGGGAAGCTTAGTTCCTTGTTACTCTCAAAACTTTCTCCACAACTTTCTTTTGCCTTTGTGTTGCAAACTGGGACAGGTATTCCTATCTAGAGTCATATTTGGCCCTGGAGCTAAGAGGTGTGTGTGTGTGTGTGTGTGCGCGTGACACATAGACACTTATATGTCTCTGTGTAAAATAAGCTATTACCCTAATAATGTATTGAACATGAGTTGTGAAGTGCACATCAAATTTCCCTGAGGAAATAACTTATTTTCCTGAGCTCTTAAATGCACTATATTTATTTTTTGTATCACTCTCTGAAGTTAAAAAAGCCTTTTCTTTTACATTTCTTTTCTTTTATAGTACTTCCGTTATAGATTAAAACAGGCAAAAATAGCATAAATATCAGAAACCAAGTTAGTAACCTATTTCTTGATCAAGGTTTGTAAAGTGCCAGGAAACCTCACTTTTCCAGAATTGGATAAAATGGATTTCATAAACAGTAGCTCATATTTGGTGGCGCAGTGGTTAGAATGCAGTATTGCAGCCTAACCCACTGCTCACTGCCAGCAGTTCAATCCTAAACAGCTCAAGGTTAACTCAACTTTCCTTCCTTCAGTGGTCGGTAAAATGAGGATCTTGATTGTTGGGGAGCAATATGCTGACTCTGTAAACTGCTGAGAGAGGACTGTAAAGCACTGTGAAGTGGTATATAAGTCTAAGTGCTACTGCTATTTACAAACATACATACACATATATACATACATTTGATGATCTTATCATACTAATGACATAAATGTCAGCAGTGACATTCAATCCAATTTCATGGACATTCATGACTTACAATCATCCTTCCCCCAGTTGCCAATTGTAACTTCTCATTGATCCATTAAAGCAAGATTTCACTGTACTTGCAAGCAGGTTTATTTTATATGTTTGCAAGTAGGAGTAAACCTAGCTGTGCTTTTCAGAGAGCTTAAGCAGCTTCACGTGCCTTCACCTTTTCTATCTTTCTAATTGAATATGTCTTTAATTGTTTATATCTTATATTGATAGATACATTAGAGCTAATAAATTAAGAGTATTTTCTCTCCCAACATGTAAAAAATCCAACACCATGCATCTTCATCACTTCCTGAGATATGTGAAGGAAATCATAGTCACAGTATCATGAATATTTGTGTATATTAGTCATTGAACTTTTTTTTGAGATTATTAGTCATAGAAATTTTTTTTTGAGATATGCCTAATTAATAGTCCAAGGTTATCGCCTGTGACCAAAGATATTTTCTTGGAACTTTCTCTTTGATTTACTAATATTCATATTCTAATATTTAAAGAATGTAGGCAATGTGTGACTGATAGCTTTCTGTGACTTTCATGATCAGCTAAAAACTCAGAGCAGAAAACCATTTGTTTGTATTTCACTTTTGTTCAAATACCTTGACAAAAAAGCAAACATTTGTTCTGCAATTATGACTTCCCAGTCATTTTCTTTGGCAGAACCAGCAAGGTGATTTACCACTAAAACTGCTAACCCCTCCTCTGCCTACTTCTCCCCATTTTAAGGCACTGCCAGTTCTAACTATAAAGAGTACTTAGATCTATATACAGTTTCAGAGTGCTTTACAGCCCTCTCTAAGCAGTTTACAGAGTCAGCCTATTGCCCCCAACAATCTGGGCCCTCATTTTATCGACCTCGGAAGGATGGAAGGCTGAGTCAACCTTGAGCCAAGTCAGGATCGAATTCCTCGCAGTGGACAGAGTTAGCCTGCAATATTGTATTCTAACCACTGTACCACCAGGGTCCCTAAAGTAATTGAACTGTTTTTTCTGTACTCTTGAAAATAATGAAGCTTAAGTTTTCCTCCTTGAATACACACACACACACACACACACACATATACAAATATGCATATGCATAGACATAGACATAGATATATATTCAATGCTCTATTTTTCTACCTTTCATATCTAAAGTCAAGGAAAAGGCTAAATATATACCAGCCTTATTTTCTCACTCTCATTTTAAACCTTTTTCAATCTCTGGCTGGCAGAACTTAATAGGCCTGATCTTTTGGCTTCCTGTTGGCTAGATTTCATCTCATGACTTCCCCCAATCTTCAGCACTTTTCACTCAATCTCTGTCAATCTTTCTTTCAACTAAAACTCCTCAGATTATGTCAGGCCCACTTGTTGATATTTACTAAGAGTAAACAGGCAGACAATGAAAAATACATATCGAAAGGAATGTGCTAGCACTGGCCGATTGCCTAGTGCTGCTCACTTAGGATGGGAACAAAAGTCTTGAGGGTGAAACTCATTAGGTCTTGTCAATTACAAGCAAGAGCTGGAGTTTACTCTGTTGTACAGGTAGTCCTCCACTTAATTGTGTCCAAAACTATGGTTAAGCAATGGCAGCTGTTAAGCAAGCAAACATGGCATTTGTTACGCCAACATATAATGGATGAGGTTTTTTGCTGAAAATCAGAAGTAAACACTGGTTTCCAGCCAAAATATCACAGACTGTGTAACTGCAGAACTCTGCAAATGGCTATAAATGTGGGTTGGTTGCCAAGTACCCCAAAAACGCAGTCGTGACTGCAGAAGGGGCAGCCATTGGAACTTCAGAACTGGGTTGTAAGTAGTTCTGGGGAGATCCACCATAACTTCAAATGGTCATTAAACAACTGGTCATAAGTTAAGGGCTACCCGTAAACCCTTTCTTTCCAATGAATATAAATGTAAATATTAATCCTCTTCATGCTAATTATCCCAACACCAGGGTGAGCATTCTGAACCTTCCTTGCTATTTGCACCATTTATGCTCACCTAGCTGTTTGGGGTCCTATTCCTTTTAATGCTAGAAAACAAGGGGAAGCCAAAGGAACAACATAAACACAGTTGCAGTCATGTGATTTTATAATTAGTGACCATGTTGCTTAAAGACCAAGTTGCTGCTCCCAATTGTGGTTGCTAAACCAGGACTTCCTATAAAATACAGTCAGATTTGCAGGATTAACATCAGCCCCGCTGCACAGAACCTACCAAGAAATTATCCATACAAACGCTAAAACTACGTTAATATTGGCTATTATTGTATACACAACAACATGCAATTGCACCTGCCAGTTCTTTAGCTGGCGTTGGGCTCTCAAACACACCAAGTTCTTCCCAAGAACTAGGATGTCATAATGTTTTGGTGCAGTACATGTGTGGATCCAAGCAGTGCGGTCTTTTGTAATCGAAAGATGGAAATTTTACCAATGTGCAGGTTTTCTAATTGCCATTCAAGACTTTTTGGTATGGTACCCAATGTGCTGAGAACCACTGGGACCACCACAACCAGTTTATGCTATCGTTCAACTTTGATTTTCAGAGCTTGATACCTTTAGATTCTGACTTCTATTTCTTTTGACCTCTTTTCTTTTATGTACACTGAGAGTGTATGCACCAAGACAAATTCCTTGTGTGTCCAATCACACTTTCCCAATAAAAAAATTCTATTCTGTTTTATCTATTCTATTCTGTTATCCCCTGATATCACCACTTTAATTATCCACACTTTGTTCTTTTCAACTCCAAATCTGGTGTGATGTGCCAAGACTATGTCAGTTTGTACTTGGAAATCTCACAATATTTTATCTTGCTCATTTTTGCCTGCTTATGTTTCCCACACATTTTTTATAACAAGGACACAATAATTTATACAGATGTTCCAAGTATTAGCCATAATGCAATGCTAGTTTGTGCGATCTTCTTGCACAAGATTATATTACCTACTGTTTCTTCTGTTTCTTTGCACAATCTGCACTTTGAGATTACTTTATTTGGTTTGTTTAAAGTAGAGAGATAAAAGAACAAAAACTAATAAGATAGAAAAAGTCAAAAGTGCAGAAAGAAAAAGACATACAAAGGCTTCCGTTTTTCTTCTACAGCAAGTATGAGCATACATTTACAAAGATCTCTTACTCTAAGTTTGCAACATAACTTTCATTTTTTTCTATTATTTTCTAGTCTTAAATCTTTATGTCGTAATTTCATTTGTTTGTGTTTCATGCCAAAAATCCAAAAGCAGCTTCCAATCAGCATTAAAATGAATTATATTTTTCTCTAATCAAAGCTGTCAAATCTTGTCTTCTTAGCCAACTTCATCAACTTCACCACCCATTCTTCCATTTTAGGTAATGTCAGATCCATTCTAGGTAATGTGCATATAAAAGTCTTGTTGCTGTCATCAAATATGGAAATGAACTCCCATAAATATTTGCCTAACTCTTTGATCATTGGTCCTTAAAGGAACATTTTGTTTCAGTTGTATATCAGTTTTTAAACTTGTCTAAATCAATGTGTATATTTGTTGTGGCCCGTCGGCTGCCAGCAGAGCGATCAGCAGAGTCAGACTACAAGGAGGTTAAGGGAGGGCCTTTGCCAGCTTTGGAGCCTTTGGAAGGCTCTGATAAGGAAACAGCATCGGAGACAGATGCAGAGCCGGGGACTTCTGTCCTCCCCCAGGTGGAGACGCAGCTGTCTTCGGGTCCTGAGCTGAGTGAGGGGGAGGAACAGATGGAGCCCATCCCAGATGCACATATGCTTAGGGAGGAAAGGAGAGGAGAGCAAAGGAAAACAATAAGCCGGCTCTCAGGGAATGGCAGACATCGACACTAGCCAGCTGCTCCCTGGCTGGGAAATAAATAGGAGGGGTTTGGGAGTGATCGGTTGTTGCAGACAATAGTTTATTTCTAATATACAGCAAGCAATTCGGATTCCTTGGCCAAACCCAGGTTTGTTGGGACTACTTAAGTTTGATTTTTTTGTTTATCCACGTAAATAAAAGACTGTTACTGCTCTGTTATAAAAAGGGGGTTGTTTTATTCACGAGTAAACAGCTTATTATTACTTGCGAAGGCTGGGTCAGAACAGTATTTGACTCCAGATGTTTTTAGGTTTTTTTAACATGCTCATCAAACTTCCAACAGGAAACATGGCCAAATGCATGCTATCCCATAGTGCTTCCCCTCCCAAAGTTGCTCTTCCCATCCTAAACCAGAATTGTTCTTCCTGCCTGCTGTCTTTATGAATAGGGACGGGGAAACTTAGAACATAGAATAACTTTATTGTCACTTTGAATGTACACTAATTGGCATACGTTACAATGAAATTAAGTTGCATACATCTCTCAAGTTAGGGACGCGGTGGCTCAGTGGCTAAGACACTGAGCTTGTTGATCGAAAGGTCGGCACTTCAGCGGTTCGAATCCCTAGTGCCACGTAATGGGGTGAGCTCCCATTACTTGTCCCAGCTTCTGCCAACCTAACAGTTCGAAGGCATGTAAAAAATGCAAGTAGAAAAATAGGGACCACCTTTGGTGGGAAGGTAACAGCACTCCGTGCGCCTTCGGTGTTTAGTCATGCCGGCCACATGATCACAGAGACGTCTTCGGACAGCACTGGCTCTTCGGCTTTGAAACGGAGATGAACACTGCCCCCTAGGGTCAGGAACAACTAGCACATATGTGCGAGGGGAACCTTTACCTTTACCTTTACCTTTACAGCTCTCAAAAGGTCTCTACCTCTAATATAAACATAAACTTGACAGGATGAATAAACAAACAAACAAACAAACAAATAAGTACATAATTATGCATGTACCCACATATATTATATGGCATGGAGAAACAACATAGTCTAATTCGGATGTATACATGTACATTGCAAGAGAAACAAATCCTGCAAGTTTACCAGATGGAAGGTATAGGGAACAAAGCTGTTACAGAATCTGGTAGTCCTGCTAGAAATAATTTGAAACCTCTTCCCAGAGGGGAGCAACAGAAACAACTGTGATGTGGGTGTGTGGGGTCTCTAACAATGCTTTGAGCTCTAAGCACATAGCGCTTATTAGCAATATCCTGGGGAAGGGAGTAGGGTGAATGTGCTGTTCCCAGAACTAGCTCTTCTCATACTTGAGCCCGGCTTGTGTTTCCCCTCCAGTTCCTTCTTGGTGGAAAAACAGCCCCCGCAAGTTTTAAAGACGCAGACGAAATTTCAAGCCAGTGTCCGCTTCCTGCTGGGACCTCAGTTACTCAAACATCCGCCAACATCATTTCTGGTCACGGCTGACATTGTGACCGAGAAACAGGCCCGGGAACTGACTGCCAACCATTCTGCCTCTGTCTTTAGGTGAGAGACACCATTGCAGCCTCAGTGTATCTCTCCTGGTGGATTTATTTCCAAGTTTCCTTTTTTTAAAGAATGTATTTGGAGTGAAAAGGCATGGGTTCTTAACCAAGAATAGATTCTTAAACACAGATCTTAGGCACAGTGAGAAAATTTCACACAAACTGTTCACAGGAACTGCTTTGAAATATACTTTCAGGGCTTCACATCAGGCAGGGGTGGGTTCTACTTACCTTTACTACCAGTTCGCAGCGGGGCCATGCACGCGTTTTTCTGCACAAGCACAGAAGCGCATTTTGATGACATCAGGGTCAGTGGGCGGAGCCTCCTGCCGGTTTTACTACTGGTTCTATAGAACTGGTGCGAACTGGGGGCAACCCACCACTGACATCAGTGGGTGGTGGGTTCCACTTACCTTTGCTACCGGTTCGCATGCGCAGAGCGTCCATGATGACGTACAGGCGGGTGGGCGGGGCCTCCTGCTGCCGTTACTACCAGTTCGCAAGATCTGGATCGAACCAGTAGCAACCCACCACTGTTCCACATATGAGCTGTTTCACTCTTCTCTTTTTGTCTTAAAGAGAAAGAAGAACTGTCAAAATGAGGAATGATCTATCTCATGTAACTAGTGAATATCTATAGTAACTTACAGAAGACTTAGAATAACTTTATAGTCACTTTGAATGTACACTAATCAGCATACATTAAAATGAAATTTGGTTGCCTATGAAATTTATGAAGATGGAGAAGGTGAAGTAACTAAATGAATAAAGTTCATCTTCAGCCCAAATGATATCTGGATGAGAGAAACGTATCATAATAGTTTGCCCAAAGAAGTTTGGAAATTATTCTTAATAATATAGTAAAAGATAAATTTATAGGTATATGGAAACACTGAGCGTGAGAGGGAAAATGAGTAGTAGTTGAAATTCTGTGTGACTGCCAATTAGTCTCCAATTTAAAAAGCAGTCGTTCTGTTATTTCTTGACAATGTACAGGTTGTCCTTGACTTACAACCATAATTGAGCCCAAAATTTCTATTGTTAAGTGAGACGTTTGTTAAGTGAGTCTTGCCCCATTTAAGACCTTTCTTGCCAGTTGTTCGGTGAATCACGGCAGTCGATAAGTAGTAACCCGGTTGTTAAGTGAATCTGGTTTCCTGATTGATTTTGCTTGTCAGAAAGTTGCAAAAGGCGATCACATGACCTTGAGATACTGCACCGGTCATAAATACGAATTAGTTGCCAAGCATCTGAATTTTGATCACATGATCATGGAGATGCTTCAAAGGTTGTAACTGTGAAAAACGGTCATAAGTCACATTTTTTAGTGCCGTTGTAACTTTGAACAGTCACTAAACAAACTGCTTTAATTTGAGGACTACCTGTAATGTGGTGGCCTATTTCTTCTCTTCAGAACTAATGTTTCAAAATGAAATATTTCACAGAGACAAGATTAGCTCCAGTGTTTATCCATAGAAGAACTGTTTTCACTACAGCATATAAACAAACTTTAAAGTGGGAACTCTCTGCACAATGAATAATCACTTCCTGATAGTAAAGGAACCAACTCATGATCTCTTGTTTTCCTTTTGACTTCAGTGAAAGCACTGGAGAGATTGTAAACAACACCGCATCCCTGGATATAAATGCCTCCAGCAATTCTTGTACTGCTCAGTTCAAAAATTTGGTAAGTGGATTGAGAAGAAGTGAATAGGAGAGAATTCAAACAGCCTAACTGGTGAGATAGGCTGTAAATTGGGATGGGAAGCAACTTACCAAAAAATTGCAGAGAAAGCAAAATTGGAGGGGGGGGGTGAGGTATTGGTCATCTCTGTCATTATTAAATCCCCATGTCATAGTTGGCTCATTAAACAAACCCTGCTTGCAACCAGACATCAGCAACCAGGATGGGGGTCGGGAGAAGGCATTGGAATGCAAGGGGGGTATTGGGGATGGTAAAGGAATACAAGTCTGCCAGCTTGAAGCCTGAGACTGATCCAGCTCCCCAAGGTCATCGGCTGGGAAAAAGGCAGAGAGACAGTTCCTAAAACAACGCAAGTGTAACTGATTGGCTGGACAATGGACAGTGGGAGGACCAGGGGAAAGTTTTCCTATGCTATTTGTGCGTGAAAATGTTAGAACTGGCTTTTCCACGTCTATACCCAGATGGCATTTTCAGTAAAATTAAAATCTTGGTAAAAGATGTCTCCTTTGCTATCTCAACCAGTGGAACGGTTGACACCCCAGAAGCAATTCACATTCAGGCCATGGCCAGGTTGCAAACCATGATTAACTTTAGAAATGTAGCAATGTCAATCATCATTTGGGATGATGTAGCTCAGATCTGATTCACACTTGCACCATGACAAGATGCTGGAAGTGGTAGGAAGATGATGTATATCCCTTCAGACTGCCAGAGGGGATAATACTCTCCCATCTAGGTAACTATAAGAGGAAAATGGGTGCAGCGGGGAAGACAATTCTCATCCAAGTCTTTTCCTTTCAAGTTCCTTCTTGTAAGGGAACTTTTTAAAAAAGTGATTTCCCCCATCTTCAGGACTGTTCCTTTTTTTTTGTTTTAATCCTCAACTCTTTGTACTCCATGTGCAGACAAACATTTGTTGCTGTATAAATCAAAAGGAACCTGCAGTTTTTCTTTCTTGCCTAACTTAATGGAAGCTTACATATGCAAATCAATGACATCTGAGTCCTATATAAAATTCCACGAATGGGTGTTCCTTTGGGCTGCACAGTGACCTAGATTTAAAAAAATGAAAGGGTGATTTGGTGTGCTCAAAAGATGTTCACGTTGGCATCTCCTTAGGCCAAATGTATTTTTTCCTAAGATTGTGCAGCAGCTGTGCAAGCCCAGGAAAAGATACAGCTTCTTTAAGGAGTCACTGAGAGATGTAGTAGAAGTGTCCCATTGCGGGGAATCCCCTTTTCTCCTTCAAATCCAAATGGTTGTTCAGCCTTACAAGAGATGCTTTGCTTAGAAGCATGTTTGGTGAGCTTTGTCATTCAAGAAGGCCATGGGGGCAGTGGTGAAATCCATTTTTTTTACTTCTGTGGGCGTGGCTTGGTGGGCATGGCATTGGAAGGGTACTGCAAAATCTCCATTCTCACCCCACTCCTGGGGGAAGGATACTGCAAAATCCCCATTCCCTCCCCACTCTGGGGCCAGCCAGAGGTGGCGTTTGTCGGTTCTCCGAACTACTCAAAATTTCCGCTGCCGGTTCTCCAGAACCTGTCAGAACCTGCTGGATTTCACCACTGCATGGGGGTCAACAAATTATAAGCCAGGAGCTAAGATTTGGAACAGATTTCCCCTTTCAGAAGTTAAGCCAACAGAGATGTGCCTTTTCTCATCTTCAGCTTCTCAAAAAGATCAAACGTTGTGACCGCAAGAGTACAGAATCGGTAACAGAAGAGAAATGTGCTGTCCTCTTCAGTACCAGCATTTGCCTTGGACCCAACCAAACCAACTTTCACCTACAGGTAGCAACACCATGTGGGGGCTGGTATTATTCTTAGTATTAGAGATGTAATGTGCTGCTGGTTTATTGCTTCCTTGAGAGAGAGACTCACAAATAGGTTAGGCAAAACCTTGAAAAGAACCAAATACCATTAGTGTCCTACAATGTCTCCTCTCTTCCCTCTTGAGCAGTTTGGCCCCAGAGATACAAATGGGATGCAAATTTCTAGGTCTGGCAACAAGAAGGTTTTGTGGTACTCTTCTGGGAGGAATAATTGGATGCACACCTCCTGCTATGACAAGAAACACCCACTAATGGGGCAGTATCGGGATTGGTTGACTATATGGAGTGTGGTTTTTTTCCATGCAAATTTCCTTCTCTTGCCCCAGGGTTCTTTCAGTAGAACTTGGCAACAATTCTGCTTCCGATAATGGTGTCATTAATCACGCATTAAGCCCCAGTTTCCAACAACAGACAGATAGATGGTTGTCAACCCAACTTTTATTAGGTTCAAACAGATAAAATGAGATCTTTAATGGAATTAGAGAGACTTAAGTAAGAAAATGAAGCCCTATATACTGTATATATTTTAACAACTGGTTCTCTGCCCTAATGACTGGTTAGGTGGGCATGGCTGGGTGGGCATGGCTTACTCGATGTCACTTACATCGAGGGACGCTTCACCTCGCCTGCCCTCTCCTGACCGTGGGGATGCTGCAACAGTCGTAAGTGTGACAAATGGTCATAAGTCGCTTTTTTTCAGTGCCATTGTAACTTTGAATGGTTACTAAATGAACTGTTGTTAGTCAAGGATTATTTGTACAAAAATGCAAAAAGCTTCTCTGCTTGCAAAAAGCTGCCCTAAATACCAGTCATTAGGTTAGAAACGGAGGAATACACACTGAAGGTCAATGAGTCACAGCCGTCATGGAAACCTAAACCATTCTGTCTGAATACCTTCCTTTTCTTCAGTAATACCTGCAACCCGGAGTTACAAATCAGGCAGGTTGCCAGAGCACACTGAGGAATTAAAATAGTTAAAATACAAGGATAACTATCAGAAGCCAAGTTAGTCTTGCTCATAAAGTGAAACCCTTTAGCAGAGAGGTTATTAAAGCTCTCCAGAAAGTGAGTGGGTATATTTGGGCTACAAAAGGCCCAGCTAAAAAGACAAATTAACATCTTGAGTGAGGGCTAATCCCTTTCTGCCTTTGTTCAGACCTTGCTGCAGGGAATTTTTGCCTAAATTGGAAGGAGGATCCCCTAGGTCAGTGGTAGGCAAACTTGGCTCTTTCACACCCTGTGGACTTCAACTCCCAGAATTCCTAAGACA
>JANHZT010001879.1:159758-174007 GCA_032468215.1 Stegonotus admiraltiensis | reverse complement strand
TTTCATGTCCTGTTGTTTTAAGGTGCTGGAAAAGGGAGGAAGTTTTTTCTTCTTTTCTGACTGCGTTCTTGTGTTCTACAATGGGTGCGTTTATTCTCATACATTGGTTTGTACAATGTATGTGGCTGGGCAGATTTTGCATGGTATTTCGTAGACTCCCTGGTTTTCTAGCTGGAACCTGTCCTTGGATCTCTTTCTTAAGATGTTGGCTATTTTTTGGTCAGTGCAGAAGGTTGTCTTGATATTGTGTTTGTGAAGAATTTTGCTGATTTTATCTGTGGTGCCTTTGATGTAAGGGAGGAGGGTGATGCCATTGTCCTGTTTTGTGTCTCAGTTCTTGTGGGGGTCTCCCTTTGGATTAGGTTGGTAATCGTGTTTCTTTGGAATCCGTTAAGATTAATACGTTTGTGAGAGAGTGTAATTCAGTTTTCAGGTGGTCTTTGTCGGCTAGGCATTTGGTTCTAGAGATAAGAGTCTTGAGTACGGAGTTGATCTGTGCAGGGTGGTGATGTGATTGAGTGTTTAAGTAGCGGTTTGTGTGTGTTTTTTTCTGGTAGATGGTGTGTCCTAGGGAGCCGTCGGGTTTTCTGTAGACTATGATGTCCAGAAAGGGGAGTTGGTTGTTAGCTTCTATTTCCATAGTAAATTGTATTTTGGGGTGTAGGTTGTTGAGATGTGTGAGGAAGTTGTCCAGTTTTTCCTTTCCGTGTGGCCAAATTACAAAAGTGTCATCTATATATCTAAGCCAGAGTTTGGGTTTGTGTTCAGATTTATCTAAAGTGTTAGTTTCAAAGTGTTCCATGTATAGGTTTGTGATGACGGGTGAGAGGGGTGATCCCATAGGTGCTCTTTCTATCTATTTGTATCTTTGTCCATTGTGGATGAAGTATGCGTTGGTTAGGCAGTGGTTGGTCTCAATCTTACACGGGAAAAGACCCGAATACACCAAGACTTGCATATATGTATGTATGTATGTATGTATGTAATTTATTTATTTATTTTTCAGGCTTTCACTCCTAATTCAGCTTTTTAATTACTATTTATTTATTTATATATACATATATACATATATATATACACACATATATATGTGTATATATATATGTAAGTATGTATATATGTATATATATAAATAAATAAATAGTAATTATAAAACTGAATTAGGAGTGAAAGCCTTAAATAAATAAATAAGTAAGTAAGTAAGTAAGTAAATAAATAAACAAACAAACAAATAAATAAATAAATAAATAAATAAATAAATATTATAAAACTGAATTAGGAGTGAAAGTCTGAAAATAGAACATGTTTTCCTCCCAATTTTTTTCCAGCATAAGAAAGTGTATTTATTGACCAGGTTGTTTGAGTCTGGATACCAGCTTATACTGATACACGCAGAATAAGAAATTTCAGTTAGCTTTGTTTTTTTGTTTTTTTCAGTTTCAAAATCAGAGGGGTGCCCTTTTTCCTTTCAACCATTACTACAATTCTCTAAGCCCTGCAGTGTTGATTATTGATTTTCTCCTCTGTTTTTTTCCCTCTGTCTATTTTGTTCATGCAGATTGATCATGGGCTTTGTCAGCAAGCAATATGTTTTTAATTACCTGAGCAATGCGCCAGCTGGGACTTTCCTCTTACGTTTCAGTGACTCTGAGATTGGTGGCATCAGCATCGCCTATGTTAACTACTTCCCAGATGGTATGCCTTTGCGTAGGACAGTTCCATATTTGCAAAGCTTAAAGCGGAGGAAAAATAGTTTTTTTTCTGTCTCTGTTAGATAGGTGATTGTCAATGAAACCATTTTAACTTTTAATTTGAAGTCAGGATTGTTGAAACTGAGAATAGTTTTATTATATTTATATGCCAACTGAAAGAGATTCTGGGCAATTTATAATTGTTAAAACATTTTTTAAAAATGAAGAACGATACAAAAACAGCCCAAGACAAAAAAAAAATAAGGATGGCAAACAAAAGAAACCCAGAGGGGAACAGAAAGCATCAGCACTTAGACTTATATATCGCTTCAAAGTGCTTTACAGCCCTCTCTAAGCGGTTTGCAGAGTCAGCCTATTGCCCCCAACAATCTGGGTCCTCATTTTACCCACCTTGGAAAGACGGAAGGCTGAGTCAACCTTGAGCCTGGTGAGATTTGAACTGCTAAATTGCAGGCAGCCGGTAGGCAGCAGAAGTAGCCTGCAGTACTGCATTCTAACCACTGTGCCACCACAAGGGAGAAAGGAGCTCTCCCAAGGCTTGGGCAAAGAGCCAGATCTTTAAGGCCCTTTGAAACACCAGCAGGGTGGGACCATTTTTCAGGGGGAACTTCATTCCCGAGAGTAGACACTGCTGCAGGGAAGGCACACTTCCACAGTCCCAATAGGTGGCAATGTTTAATTGATGGAACCTAGAGTGCATCGACCCTGCCAAATTTACTTGCACTTACTATGGGAGAGAGGCAGTCCCTCAAATAACTAGGCCCAATGCCATGTGGGGCTTTATAGGTAGCAACCAGCATTTTGAATTTCACCCCAAAGCAAACTGACAACCAGTGTGGCTCGGTGGCTAAGACACTGAGCTTGTCGATCAGAAAGTTCAGCAGTTCGAATCCCTAGTACAGCTCTTCCTGCGTGAGCAGGGGGTTGCACTAGATGACCACCAAGGTCCCTTCCAACTCGGTTACTGTTACTAGTGCAGCTCACAAAGCAGAGGTGTTACATAGGTATATTGTAGCAAACCCATCACTGCCTGTGTGACTGCATTCTGGACGAGCTGAAGCTTTCAAGTGGTCTTCAAGAGCAGCCCCATGTAGACAGCATTGCCGTAGTAAAGCAGTGAAGTAACTGGGGCACAAGTGACTGACTGAAGGACCCCTCAATTTAGGAAAAGGCACAACCGGTACGCCAGCTGAAATTAGGCAAAAGCCTTCCTGCTGGCACCTGCTCAATGAACAGGAGCTGTAAGCCCACAAAGACTTCCAAATTAGGTATTATCCTTGATAAAACTCCATATAAAGTCAAAGCTGGATTATCCCCAGATCTGGGTGGTTCAAACACTCAAACCCTAACCCTGTCACTTGGTCTTGGTAGGATTGAGTTAGAGACAGTTCTTCCCCATCGAAACCCAGACAACCTCCACTTGGCACTTGGACAGAATTTGACAGCTTCACTTGGCCAGCATAGACTCAAAAGGGTACTCTCATCATACTGATGTTACTGAACCCCCAACTGGCAGCTCACCCAGCTATTTCATGAAGATGTTGAAAAGGAGGGGAGAGAATACAAACTTGTGGCACACCACAAGTGAGAGGTCTCAAGGAAGATCTCTTCCCACCAATCAACACCAACTGGAATCAGCCCTGGGGGAAAGAATAGAGGCATAAAATGGTGCTCTCAATGTCCTACTCAAGGAATCAGCTGAGAAAAGTACTGAGATCAGTAGAATCAAAAGCCACTGAGACCACCATCCCAGCTCTGCCAAAGATCATCAACAAGCTATGATAGGAATAATACCCTCGTCAACTGAGTAATGCCATGGAAACATCTGTTCCCCTTCCCAGCTCTAATGTGGAGCAGGGTTGGAAGGGAAGAATTAATCCCATTGATTTAAAAGGGTAAGGAATTAACTAATTACATTATAGCTCTCTGCTAATCTCTGGTTGTAAGGGCACTGGGAAGGATGGGTGTGGTTATTGATGCAAAGCAGCATGGCTGGAACTGGCTGTTGGTGAAACGCAGTACATCAGCATGAACATACAGTGCTGGGTCAAATTATCTACTCAATATTGTTCTACTTCTCTAATGAACAGCAGTGTTTCTTAGGGGTTTCACATGAAATCTGTCATGTTCCTATCAGTGGTGGGTTTCAAATTTTTTTACTACCGGTCCTGGGGGTGTGGCTTGGTGGGCATGGCATGGCTTGGTGGGAGTGGCTTGGTGGGCGTGGCAGGGGAAGGATACTGTAAAATCTCCATTCCGTCCCCAATCCAGGGGAAGGTTACTGCAAAATCCACATTTCCTCCCAATCAGCTGGGACTTGGGAGGCAGAGAATAGATTGCGGCGGGGCCAGTCAGAATTTTTACTACCTGTTCTCCAAACGACTCAAAAGTTCCGCTACCAGTTCTCCAGAACTGGTCAGAACCTGCTGAAACCCACCTCTGGTTCCTATCATGGAGCAGTTTCTGCTTCCACCATTTTATAGTGGCTCTCTGAGCTTTCATGTATATACTGTATATATACCCCCAACAATTCCTCCTGGGATCTCTGTGCCTCACTGAAATACACAACTTGCAATTTGCCATCAAGCGGAACTGGCCAGCAAAGTTTGGCCACAGCTGTGCATTCTCAGCAGAAAGAAGGTTTAAAGTCTTACAGGAACAATGCAGTCTTACTAGAAGCAACTCCAGCATCTGGCTTGTGTATCATGATTCTTGGAATCTAGTTGCTTGTGGACTAACCACAACCTCGTCTCTCCCTTGATTTGCTGTTGTAAATTTGACTTGACTTTGGACAGCTCTACTTGGAAATTTGCCTTGCCCAACTAAGTTCTTATCAACAACTAACTGCTGTTTCCTTGCAGTGGGGATTTGCAAAAGCAAATCTTTCCCTTAACACACCAAGTGTCTGGCTTTTGAAAGGGTGCTAAAAAAAATAATGCCAGGATGGGAAAGTTGAATAGTTTCCCATGATTCACATGCACATCGTTGCATGGCAGTAGAGGAGATCCAATCACTGGTCCATCACTTTGAAGATCGTGTGGGCTGGAATTGCTGCAGCAGGAAGGTTGGCATTGGAAGGTTGGCTGGTTCTCCCGTAAGAAAGAACATATAGCTTTGGGGTGAGGAGCAGGAGTACAGTCAGGTGTTGGTGCAAGTATTTGACCTACTCAAGTTTTTGCAGCTGCCTGGGCATTGACCTCTTGCATTTGCAGCCAAAGTGTTGCCTGTTCAGACAACTACCAGGTTCACCTATTGAATTATCAGTCAGTCTGCTTGCTGGACTGTTGGACCTTAGTTCTTGCCCTGCAATGGAGATTGGATACATAAGATAATAGTGTGGCAGCTTCTAACTCCTTTGGGATTGGAGACTAGCAAGGAGAAGAAGAAATTTATGTGTGGGGTGTAATGAGATAAGCTGTGAAGCCTACAACAGTCAGAAATGCACTGTAGCTATTGAGTACAGGAGACAAAAACAGCATAAGGAAACTACAGACCGACGGCTAAACTATTTGACTGTTGAGTAGTTGGTTACATCTGATGGGACCTGGGAAAGGGATGGCAGATGATGGACAGAGCATTCATGGTAACATCCAGATCATAATGGGCAAGGGAATTTATGATGGGAATCCAGGAGCAGGCCACTCATGGGGAAGGTAGAGTAAAGACATTCTGCCTTCCAGCCACCAGTATTCAGTCCCAATGGTAGATAGCAAATCCTTGATGGCCTTGGCCTCTGATTGATGCTGCTGCTAAATGTCTGGTCACTCAGTAATAATGCATAATCATAGTGGCTGAGACTGACTTGGGTTGACCCAAAAAAGGGAATGTTCCTCTTCAGAGTTGTGCTCACCTGGGTATCAAATATGACAGCCATGACCCCAAAATGGAGGATTGGGATAGCAAATGTTATTCAAGGCACTGTTACCTTAACAGCTTTCAAGGGCACTGTCCTGAAGGTAACTGGATATGAGGCCGAAGTGGGTCTCCAGAGAGCAGTTGCATCTGTTGCTGCTGAACTAGCCATCCTTGCCTGAGTCACTCAGTCCTGTTGCTGGATTAGTGGTGGAATATTTGAGTTCTTGGAGAATTCAATGTGCAGTGGCAGAAAGTCACAAGAGCAACGCAGGAGTTCATGGCCATCATGACATTCATGGACCTATCCCAGATCATTCAGAGCCTGATTCTTGTCCTGTTACCTGGAAAGTCTTTGCTCTTGTAAATACAGGGTCATTGAAACTGTTAACATGGACATCTGTCTTTTAGACCCTTGTTGTCCCTAGCTAGTGAAGGCTTACTTGTTTGGGAGCATATGGTAAATGCAACCCTGTGTGAATGGATGGTTCTGCCTGGTTTGAAGGAGTTAGGTGTGTCTTCTCCTCAATAAGTTATAAAACTGGATCTGGGCAATTTTTGGCCAATCTCCCTTTTCTAGGGAAGGTGACTGAGAAGGTAACCAGATGATCTATTTCCTGGAGGAAATGGATCATCTGGCCAGGTATAGAATGGAGACATTACTAAATATACATGTTGATGATTTGTGGCAAAGCCAGTTTGGAGATGTTGCAACTGTCCTGATTTCCCCCAATTTCCTTTGGATACCGTCAGTCATGATATCCTAGATTAATTGTAGGGATTCGAAGTGGGATGCATTGTGTTGCAGTGGTTCTCCTTTCCCTACAGCCTGTTCCAGATTGGACTAAATGTGAAAGAGAGTTTGAGCCTGAGTTCCCTGATCTCAGCCCT
This sequence comes from Stegonotus admiraltiensis, assembly GCA_032468215.1. NCBI lineage: Eukaryota > Metazoa > Chordata > Lepidosauria > Squamata > Colubridae > Stegonotus > Stegonotus admiraltiensis. The sequence goes on along the minus strand of JANHZT010001879.1, from coordinate 167,552 downwards.
CCTATTTAAAATCTACATGAAGCCACTGGGTGTCATATTCATAGATGTGGTGTGTGATACCATGAGTATGCTACCGACACCCTGTTAGTCATCTCGATCCCAAGTCAATTAAGCAGTGCTGTTGTTGAGATCTAAAAGGGAGGAACTGATACAAGCTTACTCCAATTTGCCTGTTACCCAGAATTGGGTAGTCTTATAAATTTAAATAATCAATTATAATTAGAACTTGTAGAAGTCCCACCCAAAGGCCTGATATACGGCGAAGCCTAATTCAAGCAAATCCAACGCATCTAGAAGGTGTGGGTTGCTGCTCTGGATCATAGGTATACATTTTGTGTGTGTGATGGGCTGACATTTTCATTTCTTTACGGGCTGTTTTCTCTTTCTTTGTCTCAGGTACCACTCAGGTGGAGAACATCCAGCCATTCACGGCAAAGCAATTGTCAATTCGTTCACTGGCTGATTGTGTTCTGGATCTCCCACAGCTCCATGTGCTTTATCCTAACAGGCCCAAACATGAGGCTTTCAGGAGGGATTATAACAGTGAGTGGTGGGGAGAAGGGCAGGGGAGAAGATACAGACAGAAGGAGGCTCAATATTTTACAACGGTGTTCCTTCCCCAAGTGAGCTCTTCCTCTCTTGTTCCCGACAGTCAGGGGCAGAATTTAACGTTTGCTGGAATATATCTCATTGAAAATCAGGTTGGAAGAAGGAGGCTTGATGGAAAAAAATATGGCCTGACAGGCGTGGCTTTCAAAAACAAGATCCAGAAGAATTCCCTTATTTAAATTATTGGTTCATTTAAAAAAAATATATATCTTTGGGCTTACTGACAGCCAAAAGGAAATTTTCTGCCAATATACAGCATAGTGAGAAATGTAACATGATTAGAGCAGTACAAACTAAAAAAAACAAAAAAGTAAAATGGCAAGGCATAATATTTTTTTTTCAATTAGATAAGGAAATTTAATTTATATTCAGAATTCCCAAGAAAAAAGCTGAAAAGGGAACAAAACTGGCACCAAGAATACTCCTCTAAGAAGTTATTCCAAAATTGTTTTGCCACTATAAAGAAGTGCCTCTGTTTTAGAGACTGTAAATACTGTGTACATGGTCCTATAGCAGTGACGGCTAACCTTTTTGCCATCGCGTGCCAAAAGCGGGGGGAGCGCAAGGAGGTCGCCCACGTGCGTGCTCACACCCATAATTTAATGCACTCCGCCCCCACACATGTGCGTGTGACCCTCCCCAAAGACACACACACACACACACACACACACACTTTTAGCACGTGATGGCACGATGGGCCTGGTAGGCCCATTTTTCACCCTCCCCAGGCTCCAGATGCTTTCTATGTGCCTGGGGAGGGTGAAAACAGCCTTCCCCACCCCCCAGAGGCCCTCTGGAGGCTGGAAACAGCCCTTTTCCCAACTTCCGGTGGGACCAGAAGGCCCAAAAATCAGTTGGCCGACGCACACATGTGTGCTGGAGCTGAGCTACAGCAACGCTCGTGTGCCCACAGATATGGCTCCATGTGCCACCTGTGGCACCCACGCCATAGGTTCGCCATCACGGTCCTATAGCAAGAGGGCCGTTGCTGGTAAACATTTTTTTTATGTGTTTCTTTCTTTCCCCTTGACTTTATATTTGTTCAGATGTATGTAGTAAAGAACAAGATTAAGTTAAGTTTGAAAAACAGAGGAGCAAAATTAAAGTCAGAGAGGGAAAATATGGGTTCTGTACAGGTTCTGAAGGACAGGATATAATCTAGTGTATGTATATGTATATTTATTTATTGTATAAATCTTATTATTATATGCAAGGGCAATATTTTATGTGTCCCACAATCAAAATAACTAGAAATGTTTGGGAAGTCAAATGCAATTTTGGTGACTGATCTACTATAATTGGAACTTGCAGCTTAATATGCTCATTGTGCAATGCTACTCTTAGCTGAATAAAATTATCAAAATATAGTAGAAAATGTTTATTTTGACAGAACATATATTATAATTCTGCCTGCAAATGCAAATTTTGGTGAAGGTTCTTATAAATCACAAAATAACGTGAAAGTGGGACTTAGTATAAACACATAAAAAAATGGCATAGACCCGATTGGGGTTGATTTACTTATCTATATCGGATTGCTCTCCCCAATTCCATTCTGCATTTAAGACAGAGCTAACTTTCAGCAAATCCGTGAGTTTTGTTATATAAACTTGCATAATTCAAGTGACATGCCACATAATTGAACAAAAGGTGTGTCTGCAGAGCTTTTGCTGTATGTCAGTCAGAAAATATGAAGAAAGAGGCTCATTTCTATTGATGAAGCAATACTTCTTTTTTTAAATGACTCAGAAACTGCTTGGAGATTCTAAAGATAAGGCTGAGCAGGTCACGGGATAAGCTCCATCTAATATTTGGACAGCAGCTCATAAATTGAATTCCTGCCTGGATCATTTCCAGCATCAGGCTGGGAACTGCTGCTGGGAACTGCTGCTATAGAGGGAAAGCAACTTCTGCTTTAGGGCTTCCTCTTGTTACAAAACTTCCTTGAAATTTCTTTGTGTACGAACAATATGAATCAATTTGTGCATTGAGAAGCTAAAATGTGGTTATGTTTCTTCCCACAGCAGAGACACGAAAAAACACCAGCAGTTATGTCCCAGCCAGGTTAACAATAACTGTAGACACGTGAGTGTATGAATTCTCCAACTTCTTCCCTCTTTTTTAAATGTTTCCTGGGATTGGGTACAAATATGTTGACCATCTTTTCCTAATTAACCTCTCTATGAGTAGACAGTAAATTCAGACCTATCTTAAGGTAGCTCTACTGAAATGAAGGGAAAGGTCTGAAAAGCACTTTGGTCAGATGGCACTTTCTTTCAGCTATGTCTCTTTTGTCCTTAGAACATAGAACATAAAATAACAAGGTTCGAAGGGACCTTGGAGGTCTTATAGTCTAAGCCCCTGCTCAAAAAGGAGATCCTATGCCATTCTGGATAAATGGTTGTCCAATCTCTTCTTGAAAACCTCCAGTGATGGAGCACCCACAACTTCTGGAGGCAAACTGTTCTGATTAATTGTTCTTGCTGTCAGGAAATTTCTCCTTAGTTCTAGGTTGGATCTCTCTTTAATGATCTTCCACCCATTATTTCTTGTCCTGTTTTGGAGAATAGTTCGACCCTCTCCTCTATGTGGCAGCCCCTCAAATATTGGAAGACTGCTATCATGTTTTATTATACGCCACCCAGGGTCACATTCATGAGATGGACAACTATATATTGTAAATTGGATGATTTAGGTTTAGATTTAGGTGATTTAGATTTAGGTTTAGATTAAGATTTAGATTTCACCTTCTCCATCAGCCTTTATTTTATCCTATTGGTGCCATTTTGAACAAGGCAAGGGAAAACACTCTTTAAGATCAGATATGCCTCTTAGATCAGAATCTGCAAAAGTGCCAAAAGTGACCTGTGTCTTAACAAATGGATGTTCACACAAGCTGTGTTCAATTTCAGACCCTGCTCATTCCCTACATCAATTCAAAAACCAGTTGACACTCTGGGCGGTTCTAATGTGAATCTTGCGGTCCATTCTGATTCAAGTTATCATGAGTAAGTATCAACTTACTGATTGATTGCAGAGAATCCTATCATTGTGTTTCTATTATATAATGAACATGTGTCTACGAAGCAGTACCAAGAGGAAGTACCTTCACATTGCCCCTATTCTTTATCCCCCAATCCTTCAAAAGTCTCTGTTTCACTCCTTTAATATTGAAGGAGAATGCTATAGAGGCCCAAACCTGAGCTATTCCTGGTCCCAGAGAATGACAATTCTCTGACATCAGAGAAGAAGGAAAGAGAATAAATTGCTGTTTGTTCTCCAATCCCATCTATATTTTTAGTTTACCTTGTGTACATGTACCTGATTACATTGGTGGGGGGAGGAAGATAAGATAAGAAAACAGAACTGTTGTTCTGAAGAGAAGCTGCAATTTCAGGAAAAAGGTTGAGGGTAAATTTTCTCACCAATGGAAAATGATCCACCTACAAGTTCTGTAAAGCTGCTGCCTTACAATGGAAAAGAACAATTTCATTTACTGTGATGTGAAACCACAAGGAAAAAAAAAGATTTAGCTTCCAAGTAGAGCCAGTACAATAGGACCATGTCCAGAGCAGTTTCTGAACTTCTGCGAAGAGATGGAGAGGAAAAAAAGAACCATGAAATGCAGCTATTTATAAAATGCTTCAAAGTAGGATTGACGTCAGCATCATCTTCCCTTTGATTTTATGAAAGAAGATTTGGGATGTGAAAGTACTGTGTTAGGTTTCTTTTTTGGTAGTGCTGACCCGTATCCTTGGTATGGTTTTGTTCAGATGCAAAAAATGCTGATTAATTCAGTGTGTGGGTAAAAAGTAAGGAAGATGACCTTGAAAGAAATACACATGAACCATTACTTAGGCAAAAGAGACTGAAACATTATTTTATACCCAGAACAACTAAATCCCATTCAGAAGCAGCTCAGGCAGACTGGAATGTAAGAAGGAAGAGGAAGTACAACACAATGAGCTTGAAAGACTCATGGCAGCTCCTTTGGATAAATGAGATCAGGAAACTCCGCAGAAAGGCTAAAACTATTTTTGAGATTGGCTATAATTATATCTCATTCTGAACTTAAAAGATGTTCCTGCCCCTTTTGTCTAGGTGGCAGTTCCTGCATATTTCTGTAAGATCGTCTTCCTTACTCTCTGTGCTAATATTCACTGGATTCTCTGACCTCTTTTGTTAAAAGCAGTGATTCAGAGGATGAAAGTGGATGTTGGCTGTAATGTGAATGAGAGCAGATGCTTCATTTCTCCCTCCCCACCCCAATTATTTTGACAATGCAACTCCCCTCCCTTTTGTGCAAAGAAATGAATCTCCAATGCTGCATCATTTTTTTAGGCTTCAGCGAACTTTGATATTGAAATAAAGCCAGTTTAGTCTACTGCTTAAGCACCAGATTAGAACCAGGAGACAGTGAATTCGAGTCCCATCTTAGGATGAAAGCCAGCTGGGTGACTTTGGGACAGTCACTCTCTTTCAATGCAATCCACCTCATATAGTTGTTGAAGGGAAAATAGGAGGAGGAAAGAGGAAAGTTATGTTCGCTGACTTGAGTTATTTAAAAATAGTAAAGGCAGAATTATTATTATTTCTTTAAATGTGTCTCTCTCTATATTTGTAAAAATATCCCTATCTCTATTTCAGACCAAAGTACTTAGAAAGGACACCAATGCATTGATTGGGAATTCTGCTTGATTTAGTTGGAAGGAGAGAAGCTTCAAAGGAAATAAGTTATGAGGAAAGATTAACCACTCTCTCCTGTGCTAGTATTGCATCTCATGGCATCATGCAAGTTACAAAATGGTGCCTATTGTGTGATAAGTTATATTAGATAAAACTAGGGGTGAAATCCAGCAGGTTCTGACAGGTTCTGGAGAACCAGTAGCGGAAATTTTGAGTAGTTTGGAGAACCAGCAAATACCACCTCTGGCTGGCTCCAGAGTGGGGAGGGAATGAGGATTTTGAGGTATCCTTCCCCTGCCATGCCCACCAAGCCATACCACACCCACCAAGCCACCAGCCCACAGAACTGGTAGTAAAAAAAAATGGATTTCACCACTGGGTGAAACCCACTATTCTGGTTACTCCTCACTGTGAATGATATGTGAACTCGGACTCTTTCTCCCCACCAAACCTTTCTCACAAGGCTGGTGAAGGGAGAAGACCCCATCTAGACCAGGCTTCTCAACCTCAGCAACCTTAAATATGTGGACTTCGAGTCCCAACTTTCCCATCCAGAATGCTGAGTTGAGAAACCCTGATCTGCACTGCCCTTGAAGGCCACTTGAAGGAAGAACAAAGTAAAAATGCAGTAAATTAAGTATAATGGTAGGATTTTTTTAAAAAAAATAGTTATGCGATCAGTACAGGTGATCCTTGACTTACAACTGTAATTGAGCCCACAATTTTTGGCCTGAAGTTGTGACTGTTGTAAAACAGGTCACCATGTGACCAGACTTGACTTTACAGCCTTTTTTGTGGCAATCGCTAAGCGAGCGTGGCAGTCATTAAACAAACACCATGGTCTTTGTTAAGCATCGTTCATCGTTCGCTGTGAGGCAGTTTTTGTCAGAAACTGGAAATAAATGGTGGTTCTCAGAAAAATGTCATAACTTGCAGTCACGTGGCTGCAGGCGCTGCAAATGACTCTAATGCGGCCTAATTGCCAACCACCCAAAATTTGGTCATGTGACTATTGAGAGGCATATGAGAGACCATTGAGAGACTCATTCAAAACTGGGTCATCAGTAGTTTTTGAGGGGGGATTCTGTTGTAACATCGACTAGTTACTAAGCAACTGGTTGTAAATCAAGGATTATCAGAAGGTAAAAAGAAATCAGTGCAGATGTGTTGTATGCTCATTTCAACATCGATAGAATCTTGAGATTATTCTGTCCAGTGTTTGACATAGCCTTCTCTGTGTTTGCCACAGCTCACCAGTGATGGTTCCATCATCCATTGGGACATCTTTAGCCAGCAGCACAACATATGGAAGCTCACAGTTGCCATTGTAAGGGTCCCTTCTGTTTTGTTTGTCTCAGAAAGAATAGCGGGGAGCAAGCAGGACACTGACTGAATGTTATACCTCACTCCTCACTTAACCAACACACTAGGGACCAGTAACTCAATTGCCAAGCCGCATGCTCGTTAAGTGAAACTTCATGTGACTGCACCCAGACTTATGACATCAGGTTACATTGTGGTTGCTAAGTGAAACGCCCCTGGCTGGTAATAAGAGATCATGTGACCGAGGCTTGCATTTTTACAGCTGGCTTTTCCATTGACTTTGGAATCCAGCTGTGAAGCTTACAAATGGTTATCATGTAACCCTGGAGTACTGCAGTGGTCGTAAGTGTGTGCTGACTGCAAAGCACCAGAATGGCAGTCATGTGGCCGTAGAAAACCCCAAAGGTCATATGTTTGAGGATCAGTCATAAAGTTACATTTCCAGTGCTGTCCTTACTTCACAGTCACTAAACAGCAATTGTTAACCAAGGAATCTGTACTTAGATCTCACTAAGAACAGAACTACCGTATTTTTTGGACTATAAGATGCTCCGGACTGTAAGATGCACCTAGCTTTTGGGGAGGAAAACAAGAAAAAAAAATCTGCCTCTGCCTCCCAGAAATTTGCCTCCTTACAGCAAACAGCCTGGTCAGCTTCAGCACAGCCTGATTTAGCACGAGTTGATTGGTGGTTGGATCTGTCTCCTGGAATACCGCCTAACAGCTGTTCCAGGTTGCGGGGATTGCCACTGCCCATCACCGCCATCGCCACCCATCGCTGCTGCTGCCTATTGCCACCTCTGCAAACCCCATTTTTGGTCTCCGTGTGTCCCATTTTTGGCCCGTTCCAGGCAGCAGAGATAGGCGGTGGCAGCAATCCCCGCTGCCTGGAATGGGCCAAAAATGGGGCGCACGGAGGCTGAAAATGGGGAGCATGGAGGCAGTGATAGGCAGCAGTGGCAATGGGTGGCGACTGTGGTGATGGGCAGTAGCGATCCCTGCAGCCTGGAACAGCTGACAGGCAGTATTCTGGGAGGCAGATCCAACCGCCAATCAGCTGTTTGTGCTAAATCAGGCTGTGCTGAAACTGACCAGGATATTTGCTGCAAGGAGGCAAATTGCTGGCAGGCAGAGGCCAAAGGGTGGGGGCTGGTGGGTGGGCGGGGCTTCAGCAAC
>JANHZT010001879.1:125193-138329 GCA_032468215.1 Stegonotus admiraltiensis | reverse complement strand
GCTCATCCGCGGCGCCTCCTCCACACCCCCCCCGCACCCCAAACTCTCCCTCTCCTCGCACCCCCCCCCCGTGGTAATCTTACCGCGCCAGTGGATTTCTTCGCAGTCCGACCGGAGTGCCCGTCAAGGATGGACCCAAGGCCCTCGGAAGCCTCGCTGCTGGCCGCACCTTCTTCTGGCTCTCCGTTGAAAGGCAGACCCAAGAAGGCGCAGGGCTCTCAACGCGGCACCCCTGTCCAGCTCCGATGGTCTTCTGCCTCCCTCCGTCGAAGCTTCTCCGTCCGCCCCCGCCCCCTCCTCTTCTTCTTCCTCCTCCTCCTCCTCCTTTCTCTCTGCGCGCCTCGGCGCTGAGCCTTTGGCACGGAATTGCCTCCCACGCCGCCGGATTTACAATGGAACGGCGGCGGCAGCGGCTCTGAGTTGCTGCCGCGCGTGGGAGGTTCCGGGGGCGGCAGGCAGCTTCTGCCTCGGACCAGAAAAACTGCAACAGCAGCAACATCAAACAGCCTTCGCCACCGCAAGCGCCGGGGGAGGGGGAGGTACGGCATTTACCGCCCACCTTCCCTCCTCGCGGCTTCCAAGACGCGAAGGCAGGAATGAGCATATAGGATTCCTACCCCCGCCGCCGCTTTATCGCCCCAACTTCTTCCACTTTTTCTTCGGCGCTGGCCTTTTGCGCGCCTTGGAAGGAGGAGATCGCGTCGATCCGGGGACAGGCATCGTCGGCCTTGCCGCTTTTCTTGGCCGCGTTTTGCAAGCCTGAGCTTTTTAAGTCTTGTAGAGATTGTCAGACGAGCCTGAGCTTTGTGTGGTACGCCCCATCTCGGTGAAACGCGCACCACTTTCGTGCGCTTAAAATAAAAGCGGGTTTCCTTCCCGAGTGTATGCCTGCCGCCGCTTATTCCCGCCTCTGTAGGTTCATCGTGTGTGCGCGATAATGCTTTCCTGAGCGCGCTTGCATGTACGTTGTAAGCGACCTGTCGGTTCGCTCACGGACATTCGGGTACACACGGGAAAAAAATGTTCAGGGCAGGATTGCTGGCATTATTATTATTATTGCACTGACTTGGGTGCTGTTTACGCTGTGCGGAATAAAGTTCCGCGATTGGAGGGAGTCGCTGAGAAAACAATACATCCATTCATTGGAGACATATGAAGAGTTCCCAAATATTGAGGCCCATACCAGGATACAGGAATTGATTCGGTATTTCCCAACCTAAGGCAACTTACAGACTTCCAACTCCCAGAATTCCTAGCAATGGCCAAACATGGCTGAGAAATTCTGGACGTTCGAATGCATGTCTGAAAGTTACTCAGACAGGAATTGATCTACTACGGTACTTTTTAAAATAAAAGTACTGTAATTGCTTCCCAGTCCCTGTTTTATGCTGAATTCTGTGTCTATTTTACTGAAACGTGCTAGGAGTCCTGCTGCTTTATTTTTGAAAAGCAAAAAGTAGTGCTTTACAAATCCATTATTTATTTAACTTAATGTGTGGGGGTGTGTGTGAAAACACATTGGTATTTCCCCCACTCTGCCAAATAGTGCAAAGATACTCTTTGGATAAAAGAGCAAGCCTGCTTCCTTTCCCCGTAACAGAAGCAGCTATGCACTGTATTTAAATTCTGATCTTGTGTTTCATTAATAGTGCACAGTAACTTTGGTGGAGAAAGACTGCTTATAATGTTTAAATATCAGAAAAGGTATTTCTTGATCCTAGAGAACTATGTCTACATTATTGATTATTGTAGCTGCCATAATGGAAACAATAAAAGCTACTTTATGCAACTTGTGTTGATTTGATTGTCTGTCTTCAGGTCAGTGCTAAATCCTGAAGATTGCCTGGACAAGTCTCTGCAGTTTTCCTTGCAAGATTTCTTGGGAAATACTTTGCCACAGTCTGCTTAAGAACTGAGAGCAACTGACCAAGGTCCTCAACTGGCATCCTGCTGCACCATCTCCTTGTTTCTAGCTGGGTTCCTTAACCACTACACCAAATTTAGCCATCTGGCAGCTGTTCAAGGTCTCAGAACAGATGGATCTTCCCTATCAGCTATTTCATTCTTTTAACTTTAAATGGCAACATTCATGTGATTGGAATTTGATGAAGTAGGGATTGGCCCTAGTTTTAGAGAATAATTATTTCTGATAGCACATAACTCCAAGTCCTTTGATATTACCATATTGCTATAGTCGAGGAGGAATGGTATGTGGGATTTTATACATTTCCCAGAATTATTCAGGTGTTTTGGGGTACTGTGTACTGTGACTTTGGATGGAAGTTGGAATGGAGGTGTCCTTAGCTATTTTAAACAGATGGTTTGAGCAAGTTGCCCTTCTTGTTACTTCATTTTCTAGTTGTGCAATTCCAGTTGCAGTTTCCCAACTTCAACACCAATAATGCCAAATTTCTTTACCTACCAAAACTGCTGCCTGTCCAACTGGCTATTTTTTTTAAAAAAAATCTTGTTTTAGAGCTTGCCAGTTGTCTGAAACAGAAAACATATATATTGGTTCATCTCAGATGTATCTTGAAAACCAGTATAGAAATGCTTTTATAAATTAACAAAAATGTGCACATCCCTTCTCACTCCATACTCTCAAAAACCCAATCATGGTTTTTCATTGTACATCCATCTAATGCTGAAGAACCCTCAACTCCTTACAATCCTAAATTTCTACATTCCTTTGTAGCTGGGATTAGTTTAGTAGTTTATTTTTGGATCCTCTTTGTGATACAGGAAACACTGCTGTGGAGTTTGCAGTTACGGAAGTTCCATTCCTTTCTCTGCCACCCACACACTGTGCCTCCCCCCACCCACGCATACACACTAATGCTGCTTCTGATAGCAGTGTCCAATATGTTGCAGGTCTCTTGACTCGTCAGCAACAGAGCCATTCTTTGCCTGCAAAGGAAGATGTGGGCAGAGAGCTTGCTCTGTGGAGGTGGGGACCTCTGGCCAACTTTAGCTTCTGAGGAAAGATTTCTATTCAGAGATGCCTGAGCATTAACATAGAATTCCACTAAGTGGCCTCTTACTGCATTTTCTGAAAGCGGGGGTGGGGGTGAATGCCAAGGCCTGAAGCCCTCCATGACCAACCTCAGGCCTTTTTGAGTCTGGTGTCCCTTAAATTGTGCTTCAATCCCATTTTGTCTCCAAAACTCAACATGCAACAGGGACATATTAGGAACCAGCTACAAAGGGAAAATGTTGGTTGTTGGGCAAGATTTCAGCCCCTCCTTTATAGCCCTTTAGGTGTATGGCTGGAATTAAAAAATCTATATACTACTGAAATTTTTGTGTTTGTTTGTAACCTTCAATTGGGCAAAATGGTACATCACAGGGCAACATTTTTTGAATCAACGTACTTCAAATGGGCTAATTTGAAAAATACATCCAAAATCTGGGATCTGACTATCACAGAATTGAAATTTTGCAATTCATGGCCTCATGCTTTGGTACTGCTGCAGTCACCTAGAGTCGTGTGATTATTTCCAACACTTCCTGACAGCTTCCCACATAAATCGGTGGGGAAGCCAACAGGAATCATAATTTCAATAGTATTAGCCACTCATGCACTCTTCCCAACCTGCGCTATACCAAGCACCCTTGCTGACTCCTGCAACCTCTCATACACCCTTTCTGACCCTCAACAAGCAACATGCACCTCCCTGACCCACATGGCATCTATTGTTTTATTAAATCAATGGGGAAGCCAGCATCAAGTCTATACTCAATGTGACAGGAAGGAGGAGGGAGAAAGGGAAGGAAGAAATGGAGAGGGAGGGAGGGAGGGAGGGAACAGGAAGAAAAGGAGGGAAGAGTGGAAGGAGGGAGATTGGGAAAGAAAAAAGAAAGAAAAGAGGGAGTAAAGGAAGAAAAAAATCCAATACTCCCTGTCAACTTCCCATAAAGAAACTCAATAGAGAAACCAACAATAAGTTGGAAGTTTCTCCCACTCTCACTGATTTTTTGCCCACCTGTAATCATTGTTTTTCTGTTTAGATAAGGAAATATCTCTAAAACAATGACCTATTGGAACACAATTGTCTAGTTTGATAAATAAATCAAGTTGCACTGAAAGCAAGAGTGAGTAAACCTGCATAAGACTGGAGTGAATGATCATACGTCATACAAACCATGGGTTGTTTAATCATAGCTTATTAAGCCAATGGGTTTGTACAATATGCTAAACCATAAATTGTGATTTATAAACCATGAGACCTGGGATTTCAGCCTAAATCAATGCACTTATATTACCATGTATCATACATATAGAAGAGTTGATGCATACATATACACTAGTGATTGGAGCTTGAGAGATCACCCTGGGGTAAAAACCCAGGTTACCAGATTACTTTTTTACCTATTCCATGGCATCTTACTTTGTAAATGGACACACAACAAAGAAGCATTGGCAGTAGTGAAATCCCATTTCCAGCAGTGCTATTTCTTCAAGCTGCGGTGCTAGGAATGTTGGGAAGGGGAAGGCGTATACATCAATTCATCCGAGACCCAGTATGTTAACACACCAACCAAGTGAATTTTTATAGAATATGACTATTCTCCAAGATAAAATTACAAACTGCTGTACAGTATAGTTTCTCATCCAGCCGATCAGGGTCCTTTCTTTCAGTTTTCTGAGACAAATATTTGAAAATGGGGGGAAAGGAGGCGTGACCCGAGTCAAAAATCTTCCTTCGGAGAAGCGCCGGGGACGTGGTGGTGATGCTGCAGAAACATTGCAAAGATCGTCATCTCGACTCCAGGGGGCAACTTCCCTTGTTTATCAAGGCGAGCAAATCTACCTTTCAAAATAAATACATAAGTGAAGTAAACTAAAATAAACCAGGAAAGGCAACCTAGAAGCAGAAAAGCGCTGGTTTGCCAACCCCTCCCTCTCAATCCGCCCCCCCTTCTCCTGTGGTCGGTCTTGCCTCCACGTGTTGGCCTCCCCCGCGCGGGACTGACGCACATCCTGCCGCCCACGCGGCCAGTGGCGCGCGACGCGCGACGCGCTCTGCTCGCGGGCCTTGCTTGGAAGGCGCGCGTGCCCACGCCCGGCCTCTCGCTGTCCCTCCAGGCGCTAATGAGGAAAAGAGGGGAGAGAATGGAGAGGAGTATAACAATTATCGGGCACGAAATAGAATGGATTTTCCCCCCCTTCCTCCCCCTGTTCTTTCCCTCATGAGCTTTTCCCAACCTGGCATCCTCCAAATGTATTCTACGGGTAGTCCTCAACTTACGACCATAGTTGAGCCCAACATTTTTATTGCTAAGTGAAACAGTTGTTAAATGATTTTTGCCCCTTTTTATGATCTTCCATGCCAAGGTTCTTTAAGTGAATCTGGCTTCCCGATTGACTTTGCTTGTGAGAAGGTCGCCAAAGGGGGTCACATGACCCTGGGACACTGCAACCGTCATAAATATGAGTCAGTTGCCAAGCATCCAAATTTTGATTGCGTGACATGGGGATACGGTACAATGGTAGTGAGTGTGAAAAATGATCGTTAAGTCACTTTTTCAGTGCCATTGTAACTTTGAACCGCTACTAAATGAACTGTTGTAAGTCGAGGACTACCTGTACAACTCTGAAATGTACAGTATCCCAAAGATGTGGCCGAGCCATAATGGCTAGGAATGATTGCAGTCAGTCAAATGCATCTCAAAGACTCCATGATGAGAAAGTCTGCCTATCTTCTCCCTGAAGTTTCATCATTAGGGACTGAATTTTTTAAGAACAGCCAGAGGCTGTGAGCGGGCATGTTCTGTGCTGTTCACCTATTTGTTTACAACAGTACTGTGATGGATTCTAGAATTCTTTTCTCAGTTGTATAGAGAGGCAGTGCTTGGTAGATAAAGAGTCCAGGTTGGCTGTGGGGCGTTTTGGGGGTAGTTGCTTATTTGTTTTATAGGAGATGGCATAATACAGATTAATTGGCTGTTACCAAGACACGTAATGGAATACATAATTTACTCACCCTCTCTCTTTTTTTGCATTTTATACGAGGCCTTAGTTTTATAGTTAAGAATGTAGAAGCCAAGTACAGAAAGGAATGATAACTTTATTGTCATTGTACGTGTATACACAGTATACCTATACAACGAAATTCACTTAACACCCAAAGACCATAACAATCCTCAAACACACCCCAGCCACCACAAATTCCCCACCCCTAAATAGGGAATATAGAATACAGGTAGTCCTCGACTTAGTGACTGTTCCAAGTTAAAAGGGCACTGAAAAATGTGACTTACGACCATGTTTCACAATTACAACCATTGCAACATCCTCATGATCACATGATCAAAATTTACACGCTTAGCAAGGGGTTGATATTTATGACAGTTGCTGTGTCCCAAGGTGATCACCTTTTGCGACTCCACAAGCAAAGTCAATGGGGAAGCCAAGTTCATTAACAACTGGGTTACTAACTTATCAACTACAGTGATTCACTTAACAACTGTGGGAAGAAAAGTCGTAAAATGGGGCAAAACTCACTTAACAAATGTTTCATTTAAGAACAGAAATGTTGGGCTCAATTGTGGTTGTAAATTGAGGACTGCCTGTATATTAGTGGTGGGTTGCTACTGGTTTGCCCCGGATCGGGCGACCCGGTGGCGACGGTGGGAGGCTCCGCCCATCCACCCAGATGCTTCTGCGCATGTGCAGAAGTGTTGCACACATGTGCGCATATGCACGCACGAGCAAACCAGTAGCAAACTAAATTGAAACCCACTACTCCTGTATATGTTTCTGAGAATAGGATATCAAATGCTATAAAATATAATCCCCCATAATTAAGGCACTAAAACTACCATCTCATTGCTTCTCTGAAGTCCATTAATTCTGAAGTCCATTAAAATCTAGCGAAACAAATACAGACTGTTAGCCTAATTTTTAATACAGTCAATAACTGTCCTTGATAGATAAGGAGACAAATAAACCCAGAATTCTTAACTTTGAGACATGAATGACCAGGTTCAAATCAATTTTACACAAAAATCTCTCTCCTTGGAGAAGGTTTTAAATTTAATGCGGGCAAAAGTGGAAGAAAACAAAAGAGGACCATCAAAAGTAAGGTAGATGGGCTGAGTTACAGCAGAAATGAGTGTCCCATTGAAAGACCTGAGATAACAGGTTAGGAACAGGTTGTCATAGAGAAATCTATGTGGCCGGTAATAGTCATTGACAACCACTTGATGGCTCACATAATTTTTTAAAAAAATGCTCTTCCAGTTTCATTGACTCACTGTTCAGGTAGTATCTGAAGATGCTTACAGTATTTGTTCTCTGTAGCAAAAACTGGCTAGCTTTTCAGCAATTGCAATAGCTACCTGAAAATCCTATTAAAAGCTACATTAGCTACTAGATGTTGCTAGTTGCTTTTCCAGAAGTTTTCTTTCATATTTAGTGACCATGTCCTTTGAAATGCAAATAGGAAAACAATCCTGATTTGAGTTGTAGCAGGTGGAGAATTAACCCTTGACTCCCCTTTTTTAGTGATATAAAAATGCTTGTAAAGCTTGTCTTTGTATTGGGAGGCCAGGTTTTTTGTTTTTGCCAATCATCTACCCATTCCTGGAAGGCTCACCCTTTGCAAATTTCCCCAAGGGGAAATTGCATTATTTGAGTCAGGGAGGTGCCAAGGTTTATATATATATATATTCTTTTATGACCTTTTAATCCCTTTATTTGGGGTGGAGTCAGGGTGACTGAATGGAGCTAAGCATTTACCGTCCAGATGCCCTTCCTGACACCTACGTGGAGTTCGCAGCAGGTATTTTCTCTTTGCGCCCTGATAGTGAAATATCTGTTGCTGCCTAGAATTGAACTCTCAACCGTCAGAGTGAGAGGTGAGCGTTTTCACTTCTAGGCCACCACACTGCTCTCCAAGATTTTCATATATAAAGACCTGACATTCTTCCCTTGGGTATCTTCCATAGGAGTCATCTTCTGATGAGATGAAGAAATAGGGGTTCATGCAGAATGACATATTGAGGAGAGAGATGTGTATGTTGTATCTTACCAATCTGACAGATCACAGGCTATTCCCAATATTTTGCATCTGCACTGTCTCTGGGATGCCCCCTGCACTGTGAGTGAATTGGCCCAGTGTGCTAAGGACCGCAGGTGCATCAAGCCAAGAGCAAAGCAGTGGTGGGCAGCGTGTGGGAAGGTACTTAACAATCACGTTATTAAGAAAATACTTGACATTAAACAACTGGGTCATGTGGGATGAAGGGACAGGATTGTGAAACATTTTCATCCCACACAGGATTTAAAAAAAAAAAAAGCGCCATCCACCCCCCTAAGCCTTTCCTGCCCCCAGTTTTAGCCTCAGCCAGAATCAAAGAGAAAAGCAATTCACTTTTCCATTCTGGGTGGAGGAAAAAAAGATCGCTGCTCTTATTGGTGCCTGAATTTCTCTCCCTCTCTGAAGTTGGGAGAAATGAAGTAACCTGCTTTGCATTTAGCTCATTTGCCCTCCTGCTTTCATATTTCAAGCTATTTTTTCTATTTTAAAGGACTATAACTTTTTTTTTTAAATTTAACCAGGCATGTGTGGGATATTTTACAGCATGGTATACTTAATTTTTTGCAGCAGTTGCATCCCATCATAAAGAAATCTGTGTGCATTTCCATTGTCAATCTTGCAAACAACAACAACCCCAAACTCATTTGCCTGAGAAAAATGTTCTGCAATAGGCTTTGGTTATCAGTGTTAAGCAAAGGAAAGAATCTCAGATCTTTGGTTCATCTGCGTATTTACTGAACAGCAACTTTGAAGATTTTCAGACAAATCTTCCCAATCTACGTGGAAGTGCCAGAAACCAAAGTGACACCTACTTGGAAATACCAGAAACCAAATCTGAGAGTTTGGGCATTCAGAGCATGTGATATATAGTCACTGACTTGTACTGAGCATGTCATAATCATACTGTCATTAATTAATCTTGCTTGGTTTATTTTTAATCTCTAAGCAGTTAGATTCCCAACCATGGCAAACTCCTTTGAAGATGGAAATTATTGATCTGTCACCTTTCTTAAGCTTTCATTGGAAGTCCAAGTGTCTCCTAATTTTATCCCTCTAACAATTCTGTCAATTAACTTGAGGTAAAATTGACTGGCTCAAAGCCACCCAAGGGTACTCTGTGGTCTTGAGAGACGTGGACCCTGAATACCAGGGTGCTTATTCAACATCACAACCATTACAGTACATGCATGTGCATGTTGAGAAGGTATGTAGCTGGCAGCAATAGTACATGCTAGGATTATTAGTCACCAAAGAGCATAAAAAAATTGGAAGAATTCCAAAGACTTGGGCCACCAGACCATGATCCCAGGGACGTAACCAAGGATCATTAATCCAACTAACAAACCCTCCTTTTTGTCTTTCTAGCCTTGAATGTGATTTCTTGGAAAAGCTTCCTGAATTCCATCAGGATAGACTTTTAAATAGTTTTGTATCTCTCTTCAGTGAAAATTTATCCTGGAATTCAACCATGTCTACTCCAAGAAGAGGAAAAATGCTATTTGATTCGTATATTGCAGTCATAATGCAGTTATGGTTTGATTTAACATGCAAAATCAGCTCTTGTGGCTTATAAACCATGATTTATGGTTTTGAAGAGTGTGCTATTTAAATAAATAGATGCTTATTTGATAAATTGTGAAGAAACATACCATGGGTTGTATGTGGACCAGTTATTTGAGCACCTATACTTATGAAAATGTCAGGATCTGTTTCCTTTTTCCCTCCTCCATTTCACTTCCATTCTGTTTTGTTTTTACATCTGAGATTAGGGGTTTTCTTTCTGGACTGGTGGCATGGTAAGATGGTGCTATGACTTTGGCACCAGAACAAAGGTTACTGATAGACATTTTAGGCATTTTGACATGACACAAACATGCTCTTCACTGAAAGCATTTGTTATCATTAGGCTTGCTAGAGAAACTACAAAAAATGAATATAGGCTATGGAAGGCAATAAAGGATGCTTTATTTTTTCAGGTAGGCTAATGATCTTTCTTGCTGAGCTGCTTATGCACTCTTAAAGAAGAGGATTTAAATTGAAATCATATATCAGCGACTACATTCTACTGAACTAAATGGAATATAAACATAGTACAGAACTGCACATTAATGTCTAAACTGAAAGCCTGTAAATTATGATAAAGTGGCATAAAAATGGGAGCAAGATTACTTTCTCTAGCAGCCTGTCTGAAATATGGCAATTTATATTGTTGTTGTTGCAAGTATCTTAAGATATGAGTTCGTATGTGGGGAAAAAAATCAAATGTGATCTTTTGTTACACGTGTTCCTATTAGATTCCAAATATAACAAATGCTCTTTTTCAATAAGATAAATATTTGAATATTGCTTGTACCCCATCGTGTTCTGTTCTATCACTTAAGAACAACCTTCCAATCATTACATAAAAATAATTTGAATGTAATTTATACCATGCATAAAACATACATGTTTTTTTAAAAAAATGCAAATAGCAAGCCTTAGGTGGGCTGATAATTATTGGAGGAAGCAGAATAGGGGTGTTTTTCTTTTGCATTCTGGAGAAAGTTACTCTTTTCTTTCTGAAGCAGCTATTTGTCTTGGAAATTCAATTGCAGTGCCAAGGAAATTATATTTGTTAAGTCCATATATGGGGGAGTGGAGGTGGGGGAGATTAAACTGTTTGCTGTAACCAGTGGCAGGTGTTGCATTTTCTGAAACATACATTTTTAAACATAGTTTTAAAGATGTATTTGAGGTTGGTCTTAAATGCTGCACTATATAACCATAGCCAATAAAGGAGCAACATGGAGTTATGGTTTAGCAAGGAAATGTTGATTTTTTAACAAAACTTGCCATCTATTGCAGTTACATAAAAAGATTATCCTGTGGCTTCCAAGAATATTGGAAATGCATTAGTTCTTTGTTTTCATGATTTCTGAGTGATTACATAACAGGTTCTTTATAACTGACAATTGCACACAAGGACTACACATCCTAAACCAATTAAACTTATTGAATAAATCACAACTTGTTGCTAATATATTACGCTCTAAATCCATAATTACAAATTCAAGTAGCTGAGTTCACACAATACACTAAAATATACTGTTGAGTTTGGTTTATCATTTTGTATGAATGCAGTCCAGAAAACCACTCTCAAAATGTTGATTGCAACTGCCATGTTGCAAGCAATTAAATGGAAATCATCATAAAGTCCATGAATGTCCTTTCATTTGGTAAAGTAATTTCTAATTTGTATGCTAACTGCTTATTTTGTGATCTGCCATTTGAAGTACAGTACTAGTAATTTCTGGGTACTGCCATAATCTACATTTGGCTTTGGAGATTTAAAAGATTTTAAAATTGGCACTTTTGACACCTTCCGCATTTGAAAGAATTTTGATTAGAATTGTATAAATCTGCCCTGCTATGCAATCTGTTCCTATTCACATTTTTGCAAACTGGGTACTTTAAAATGGTTCCTAAATATCCTTTTCTCCCTTCAAGTGTGGTTTTTAAAAACAATCTTATTTTCCTACCTTTGGAGAGTACTCAGAATAAAATCAATCAAAAATATATGAACTAGTTTCTCTTTAAAGTAACTGGTAGTATTGTCAAACAACATAAAATGAGATGACGGTCATTCATGCAGGCAAATGAAGGGCAATATTTTTGTTTTAGGAGTATTTTAAATCAGATCTTAAGAAACAGTTACATTGAAGCATACGTTTATTATTTATTGACAAGTTTAACACTGGAGGCCACGATGGAATGATTTGGAAGAGGGATAGGTTATAAGCCCTCTTCATTTTTGATTACAGTTACAATTAATTAATCATTCTGTTAGTTCTTCATACAAAGACTAGATCACAGGATGTCACCAACCAGTTTAGAAATCCAGGTATTAGCTAGTCAATAATAATCTCAAACAGAGAGAGACCATGCTTGCAATTGGAAGCCATTCAAATTGCTATAAGAACAAAGGGAAGGGCTTTTGACTAGCAGAGGCCTATATCGGCCACTGCCACAACCACTTTTTTTAATAATCTGGTTCCATTGTTCCATGTATGCTGAATAAAGACAGTGAAATTGAAGTTTAATCTCTGTTGCTGTGCAGATAATTTGCTGCACTGCTGTAGTGAAGATTGACTTCTTCACCTGTAACTTGGAATAAAATCTGTCGATACTCTTTCATTACAATAATGGCATTGTTCCAATGTCAGAGGTAAGCCTTCATCCATCCTGAAAAGGTACACAAAATGTCTAGCAAGTAACATAATCCATTTGATTTAGGGAGCTCAGCACAATTCATTTGTATGGCTTTGAATTCTGTAGACCAGGTGTGACCAATCCAGAGGCCACAGGCTGCATGTGACCCTGGACAGCTAGTTATGCGGCTTCACAAGATCATAAGTTTTTAATATGTGATTTATATACATTAACAATATTATACATGTTATATGTGACTCAAGACAATTCCTCTTCACTCAGTGTGGCCCAGGCAAACCAAAAGGATGGACACACCTGCTGTAGACTTTGCTACTATGATTTGGCTATGGGCTTTGTTGATTCTCCCAGATCCACATTGTGTAGTTGACTAATAGAATAGGGAAAACATGATTTTGAGTTTCCTGATGAACAAAAGCTGCATACCAGACAGGTATTACAAATTGTAACCCACCCACCCCTGTTAGCAAGAGGCAATTTGGTCTAGTAATTAAGGCACCTTGCTAGAAACCAGGAAATTGTGAATTCTAGTTCTGCCTTAGGCATAAAAGCTGGCTGCATGATTTTGGGCTAGTCACTCACTCTCAGCTGAGTCCATCTCACAGGATTGTTGTGAGGAAAATACAGTAAAAGGAGAAGAAGTATTAGTTATGTTCACTACCTTGAGTTATTTATAAAAATTAATGTAATTTATTATCAATGTTTAGAAAAATAATAAAGAAGAGATAAAAATAAATACATTTGCATTCATAAGCTGTTGAAAAATATAGTCTAGGGCAGTGGTTCTCAACCTGTGGGTCGGGACCCTTTTACAGGGGTCGCCTAAGACCATCGGAAAACACATATTTTCAATAGTTTTAGGAATAATTTTATGGTTGGGGGTCACCA
>JANHZT010001879.1:48091-60821 GCA_032468215.1 Stegonotus admiraltiensis | reverse complement strand
GTGGGCACTCATGTGTGCAACCCCCCCGCACTCCCCCCACTTTTGGCACGCGATGGCAAAAAGGTTCGCCATCACTGATCTATACGATCACTAACGGCAATAAGATTTTGGAGGAATTTCCTGAACGTGAGAGAAATTCACATGAGAAATATAGTAGTTGTGAATTGCCTGGATCCTATATTTCTAGAATTTTAACAGTGACTTAATAATGGACTGAATGATAATTCTGAGTCTGGCAAGTATTGCATGTCATCCTGGGGATCACTTATCAGCTTTAACCTCTGAATCAATCTATTTACAGGCTCCTCATATTGCAATTGTCTAAGAGAGAAAATACGTGTATGAAGCAACAAATCGAATAAACTAACTAACTAACTAACTAACACAGGCTCTGTATCACATTCAGCTTTTTTTTCTATCAGACAGATACTGGGGACTGGATGTTCACAGCTATGTTTATGCTTTCTAGAAGCTAGGGAGACTGCCAGCTCAGGTAGTTAAAAGATGCAGTTTGTTCTTTAAGAACAGTGTTAGACAATTGGTTACATTGGAAGAAAGACTGCAGTGAATTTAAAGCCCCGCATTTAATGTAACACGTGAATGTGTTCTTTAAAAATTTTTGGAAAGTATATCTTATCTATGAAAGAGTCACCTGGGACCTGGTACAAAAATCAGAGATAAAATGGAAATCATCAAGGGACAGGTAGTCCTTGATTTACAACAGTTCATTTAGTGACTTCAAAGTTATAACAGCACCGAAAAAAGTGACTTACGACCGTTTTTCACATTTATGCAGAATCTCCTTGGTCACACGATCAAAATGCAGATACTTGGCAACTGGTTCATATTTATGACGGTTGCAGTGTCCTGGGGCCATAAGATCAGCTTTTGTGACCTCTGACAAGCAAAGTCAATGGGGAAGCCAGATTCACTTAAGAACCATGTTATTAACAACTGCAGTGATTCACTTAACTATGACAAGGAAGTTCATAAAATGGGCCAAAACTAACTTAACAACATAAATGGTTAAGAGGCTTTTTTTTGGTCGTAAGTTGAGGACCACCTGTACATATCCTGTGGTACCTGGACTATCTCAGTCTTAGGCTGAAAGCAATGAAGTGGCTAGCCAATAGGCTGCTGTGTAAGAGACTGCTTGCCCAGTGCTTCCCAGGACAGTACAGGTGGCCTCTAGAGAAACTATATAATAGCACATAGCGTTCCATTTTCTATTCTTCCAGCGGGAGATAGAAGAGCTGGCTTAATGAAAGTCAAAAACCAACATCCTGTGTTCAAAAAGACCAAGTTCTGCCAAGTTTGAAGGTCAAGTTTCCTTTGAGTCCTGGTAACTTCCTGGACATATCCATGTAGTTTTCTTGGCAAATAATACAGAAGTGGCTTGTCATTGCTGCCTTCTGAGATTTTTTTTTTTTGTCTTCTCTTCCCAATCTGGTTTATAGTCCCAGGACTTCTGATGGTTTCTCTTTCAAGTGCTAACCAATTCCAGCCTTGCTTACCTTTTGAGATCAGCTAATGGTGGCTAGGTGATGCCCTCTATAGCTGGGCTCCCAATCTGTTAACTTTCTTTAAAGCAGATGGAACCAAGTCATTCAGCTGGTATTTCTGAGAATTCTGGCTGTGGCAGGAATTATAGTCGAAGATATAGGAAGGTGTTGGGATTTATAGGAGCAGGGACTGTGGAACTTGTGGGGTCATTGAAAACTTTGTCTAATCTACTTTCAAGCCTTTAACAAACTTCCTACCAGCCTGAAAGCAGGTAGGCAGCCTATGACCCACCGGAGTGCATCTGTCGTAACCCTGACATTGGCAAATATTCAATTGTGGGGGTGTTTTGTTTCCATTTTGGGATTTCATTTTTTATTTCGTTTCACTTTTGATTTAAAAAAGAACACATTCTACCCTCTCAAAAATGACCCATTTACCTGGTAATATCATTGGACAAGGCCCTCTGATGCCAATGAAGACTGAATTACTGAACCAATGCAACCCTCAGACCATACAAAATGGGCAGTATATAAATTTGATAAATAAATAAATGATTGCCCACTTGGTTTTAGAGTTCTTATTCTAATAACAGCAGCTAGAAACTAAATTCCTCTTCCTCCTCCTCCGAAATATTTTATACTAGATGAATGCCCAATTTTGATCATTTGTGAGGTAATGGTTATGCAAAACTATCTATCTTCTAATAAGAGAATGAGTCATTTTTTCCCGAGTAACTCAAGTACAGTAAGATCCATAATAATAAAATATGGTGCTAAATAGAGATTTACGTTGTATTTGAGGCTTCTGTAACCTCATACTGAATGAGATAGGATAACTGCAGGGTTATTTTCTGCTTGAAGATGTATGCCTACCTGTATAAAAGAAACCGATCAAAAGAGCCAGCTCTCCTTGCAGGGAAGTTTTTATGTGGAGGGAGAGCACCGAAAAGCATCCATGTAGTCCCATGATCCATCTGTAGCCCCATAATCCTGTAGCCACCTTTCTCCTCCTATTTTCCTCGCAACAACAACCCTATGAGGTAGATTGGACTGAGAGAGAGTGACTGGCCCAAAGTTAGCCAGCTGCTTTTCATTGGTAAGGCAAGATTAGAACTCATGGTCTCCCACTTTTTAACCTGGTGCCTTAACCACTAGACACCACAATGGCTCTGAAATGAAAAGCATTTCAGGTTTTTCCTCTTGGGTCTTCAGCAAACATTGCTTACTTTATAAATGCATTGCTGGGTGGAAAAAGTTCTATCTATCAGTTTGTGCTTCTTGCTTGATTTACCCTGATCCTTAACACTAATACGGAGATTCAGAGTATCAGGGCCATGCTTATGGAAAATTGGTTTAAAATCCATGCAACTCAGAGCTTTGCATATTTCGTTACCAAAAACCAGTTCAACAACACATCAATTGAACAAATTATCTCTTGGCTTGGAATTGGGTCTGCTGTCTCGTTCAGACTACCTTGGAATTGGACGTGGGGTATATTAAGGACAGATTTTTCTTGGCCACCCTGCTTGGCTTAAATCTGGAATATGCTACCAGGTTTAAGTTCCTTCAACTGCTGTTGGCTGAGGATTGGTCTCATATGACCAGCACAAAACACAGGGCCTGCATCTGCTTATCTTAGAGGTTCACCTGTTTGTCTTGGACTCTTTCTTGCTTGGCCGTCATGTTCTTGTCTTTGTCTGCTGGAAACTTCCCCTTATAAACTAGAGTTTAAAGTAAAGTTCCATCAAGCAGCTCTTTGGATGGAATTTTCTTTTCCATAGTTGTGGGTCTGCCTGTAACTTAATATGCAGTGGTGGAGGTGCAGGTTTGGGCTAAGGGTTAGAGGAGAGACAGGCTTGCCAAGCCATTTTTATGTCTACCACTGCAGTTAACTAAGATAAGCTTGCATAAAATCACCATGTTCATTAGGGATATATACTTTACTTATCAGATTTCACAGAGAAGCAGGCAATGCCTTTCTTAGTTCAAATAGATAGAATCTGTTCATTTGCTGTATCTGCCTTGGCCCTTTTCAGAAAAAAAAAACTAGATTAAGATTTACAGCAAGGTAATTCTTATCCCCAGTTCTGAAACAAAGGGCATGTCGCTGCTTCCTTTCCATGTACCTTTAGTGTGTTCCATGCTAGCTTCTGTATGTTATATAACCCACAGCACAAGGCAAATGCTTCATTCTACTTCCTTCCCTGATTTCAAAATTTCCCCCTTTTTAATTTCTTCCTCTGCTTCAGCTCTTTTTGTGCAGTTCTAGCACATCCCTTTCCAATGTGTGTTTGAATAGTGATGAATTATTTTCAATTTTTTTTTTGTCTCCTGAAGTAATTTTACTCACGTGCTAAATTCCTAGTCTGTATACTTCAAGATTTCCACTGTTTCCATGTCCACTATTAACTTATGACTTTTATTTTGGGAAAGATATGGGACCTCTGCATAGTGTGTATCAGTGGTGGGTTTCAAATTTTTTTACTACCAGTTCTGTGGGTGTGGCTTGGTGGGCGTGGGAGGGGAAGGATACTATGAAATCCCCATTCCCTCCCCAATCCAGGGGAAGGTTACTGCAAAATCCCCAATTCCTCCCGATCAGCTGGGACTCAGGAGGCAGAGAATAGATGGAGGCAGGGCCAGTCAGAGGTATTTACCGGTTCTCCGAACTACTCAAAATTTCCACTACCGGTTCTCCAGAATTGGTCAGGACCTGCTGAAACCCACCTCTGGTGTGTATGTATGAAGGAGCGTAGGGAATGAGCATGAGAAAGCGTGCACAGGTGGCAGTGTGATAGGTAGATAAGCGTGGCAATTTGTTCCTAGAAAGAAGTTCTTCTCACACCAATCCTTCGTAGAAACTCTCCAAGATGGGGCTTTGTTGCAGCACAAGGTCACATAACCTGAAATTTAATATCCTAAAAGAAGTTTGGTATGGGTTAATGGAGGAGTTCCAGAATCAGATACCGGTATGAAAGGAAAAAATCCCTTTTTGGCTTTAAGCGCTAACATTAAAATCATGTCCTGTTTAGTCTGACCTGAAGCTAGTTACGGCCATAATTCACATAAGGGCCGGAGTGATTTAGGGAAAACCCTTTCTTCTTGTCATTGTTTGAAGCAGTCAAACAATGCAGGAGGTGGAGATCTTTGGCCTTTCTGAATGTTTGGGGCCATATCTTC
This sequence comes from Stegonotus admiraltiensis, assembly GCA_032468215.1. Lineage (NCBI taxonomy): Eukaryota > Metazoa > Chordata > Lepidosauria > Squamata > Colubridae > Stegonotus > Stegonotus admiraltiensis. The sequence continues at coordinate 56,139 of JANHZT010001879.1, read as the reverse complement.
TTACTATCCCAGCTAACTACTGAGAGGGTTGTTGGAAGCTATAATTCAGCAACATCTAGAGTAGTGTTTCTGAACCTTGGCAACTTTAAGATGTATGGACTTTAACTCCCAAAATTCCCTAGTCAGCATGGGAATTCTGAGAACTGAAGCCCATACATCTTACAGTTGCCAAAGTTGAGAAGCACTGATCTAGAGCAGTGGTCCCAATCCCTGGGCCATCGACCAGCATGGCCTGGTCCATGGCCTGTTAGGAACTGGGCCACACAGCTGGAGGTGAGCGGCGAGTAAGCAAAGCCTGTTGTAAACTGAGCATGGATGGGATCTAGGATGCACACTCCTCTTCTCCCTCAACCCGGTCTGTGAAAAAATTGTCTTCTACCAGACTGGTCCCTGGTGCCCAAAAGATATAGATGCTATATAACCTGCACATTTTATAGGATGTATAGAAGCAGAATTGCTAGAAGTTTTTTTTTTCTCTTCCATCCTTCTGTCCTCCACCTAGCAATGCACATTTCAACCATGTGAACTCCATGACTGCTCTCTCCTTCCTCCCTCCTCCTACCAGGCTGATGGAAAAATAAAATGCATAACTTGAATTCTTCCCTCGGACAATTTTAATGTTTTGTTTATTAAAGGGCAGCTCTTCAAAGGTTGGGTGTGGGATTCCAGCACACGGCTGGAGTGGGAGGTGGGCTTGGATTGGCCCCACGTCTCTTGGAAGGGATTGTCTGTTTCTGCAAATCTGGGTGTCTTGGAATTTTGCATGTCTGGATTATAATAGCCTGGAGCTCTCGCCTTTCCCAGAATCACCCTGCTGTTAGGAATTGGAAGGTGAGCAATTTTCTCTTCCCCTCCTGATCCATCACCCAAACTTCAAATTAGGCTTCTGGTATGACCAGCAGACAAAGCATACATTTAAGATTACCCAGATGGGAGGTGGCAGAATTTGCCAGCTCTTGCAGGAGCTAAGCAGGTTCAGTGTGAGGATGAATACTGACCATAAAATCTAGAATTGAGATCTTGACTGGCTACAGTCCTTAAAGAACACAGTGAGAAACCATTTCTGTATGGCTGTTTAGACTCAGTACTGTACAGACACTAGGAGTCAACCCTACGCTAATTGTAATGTAGTTCAATGGGAAAAACTTACCCCACCCCCCAAGATTCACACCAGAATCCCAAATCTTTACCACATCGTAATATAATATCCCACTCATTTTGCATTATCACTGAGCCCCTACGGCACTTACCTTCTCTATTAGATGTTCACTCTAGCCTTAGTTTTCATTTAGTTCGTTGTTCTGTTGTCATGGGTACCACAGTTGTCTTTGAACTGCTCCTGCCCTATCCAGGTTTTATGCTGGTCTGCTTTGTGCAGATGAACCCTGCTAGAATTAGCTAGGGTTAGCATGATTTTTTTTTTCTTGCAGGCTCTTGTACTGTTAAAGTAAAAGTTATATGGTAAAAGAAAATCTCTCTTTATTTTTCACCGGAAAAGAAACACAGAGAAAACACTGTTTTCTCCCAAATGTCAGCTTATTGTGTGCATCGTAGTTTTGCTTATTAGACCGTTTTTCAATTCACTGGGACCTTTGTGCTTTTTGTGGAGAGGGGAGGGGAAATGTTAATAAAACTCAATCTGGACACTTCATTACAATATTTTCTTTCCTGAAAAAAAACACCAAGTCAATACAGTTGTCAATTGACAATACAGTTCTGATTCTAGTAATCGGGAGTGAAGCATAAAGGGCAATGCAGTTGAACTTCTTCAACCATCAGCAGCTCCATGGCTGACATGATGTATGTTTTGAAATATTACCTTCAAAACAATAGGGGCTAGAAACTTTTATTAACAAAAAAAAAGAGACTCTTGGAATACTTAATCCCCTCTCCAGTTTAAGAACCTGTATATACTTGGCACACTGACGAAGATAGAGCAAGTGTGTTTTTCTGGGATCAGATTTTGTAGCACCAGAGATTGGGGCTGGGAAGACTGGCTCAAATATTCTGCCTTGCCTGGCTTTTGACGTCTGAATAGAAAGCTTGTCATTGAAAGGGAATTAAAATGCTTTCTGAAAGAAGAAAAAGCTTTTGCAAGTTATCTCTATTACAACAATGCTGTTAGCCTGCTGTGGGGCTGACCATAAAAATTTTACAAGTTTATCCTAACCTTATTCTTTTCTGTGCAGCCAAAGGAACACTGCTCCATCACTCTAATCCAGGGGTGTTAAATTCAATTTCATTGAGGGCTGCATCAGGGTTCTGTTTGACCTCGGGTGGGCGTGGCCAGGGTGGGCGTGGCCTCGACAGGCGTGGCCAGCTCAACATCACTTGTGTCAGGGATACCTGTGGTGGCCCAGCAGGGCTGTGGGGGGGGGGGCCATTGCCTCCAATTGAGGAAGGCGAGGCCAGAGAGAGCACCAAACCCTTGTCCTCCAGAAGAGCCTCACCGTCTCTCTCAAGCCACACAGAGGACCCCTGGACAGCAGCGCAGGCTGTCCAGAGCCCTAGGCAGCAGAGGGCAAGCACCCAGCCTAGCCCTCAAGCTCTCAGGGCACCGGGATCCCACAGCCCAGCCCTGCTTCCCTGAGGGGCTGCCTGGCTGCGCTTACCTCCTCCTCGTGGCTGCTGCTGCTGCTGCTGCTGCTCCCCCAGGCTCCATTTCCACTGGCAGGTACCACTAGCTGGTCCTTCACTATTTCCAAGGCGACTCATGGACTGAATCCGGCCCACGGGCCTTGAGTTTGACACCCCTACTCTAATGCTATCTGGATTGATTCTGGGTGAGATATCATGCAGCTGCATAGTTTTAGCCTACCAATAAAATAACAGGGGAGATTTAAATCACATTTGGGAGATCAAGTCTTTCTGTGCTTGCTTTATTTTCATCCCCAGAGTGACTCTCATCAGCTCTGTGGCCATTCAACTTAGATAGGGAGCAAAACTATTATGCAAAACATGAAAAATGAACCTAAGGACAACACCTTATTTCTCCTTATTAAAGAAAACCGGGGTGGGGGGGGTGAGTAAAGAAACCCCTGCAGATTTTACTCCACTAGTCTTTGCTGACTCTAGAAAGAGTGAAGAAAATGAGGTTACATTCTAGACAAGGCTTTTATCTACCTATGTTAAAATGCGTTCTTCCAAGTTGAAATTGTGAAACTCCCAGCAGGCCGCAGACACCGGTGAAGGTACACGCGTGTCTTGGAAATTCCATCCGTGCTGCAGCCTTCCCTAACTTGGAACCTTTTGGGTATATGATGAGAATTCTGGGGCTTGTGGGCTCAGCATTTGCGGAGGGCACAGCTGGGAAAATCCAGGGGAGAATGAGACTCGAGAGTGAATTTCACATTTAGACACTTTGCTAATGCTGGTGCCAGTGACTGTGCTGTTGAAACATGAAACTTAACCATGGCTCCCTCATCAAGGCAGTGTGGTATAGTTAAGAAAGTGACATAGTTATGGCTAGCTATTACCAGCCATTAAACATTGTCACTGTCTGGAAGAGGTGAAGAAATGTCCCTTCTAAAGAAGAGTCGATAATTGTGCAAACTTTGAAGGAAAAAACCCCAACTGTGCCAGGATGTTATTTCAGTATCAGTAGCCACATCAGATGGCAAATAACATTCAATGTCTCATTCAGTTGTCACTCCTCCAGTCCAGATTGTCGTTTGTTTGGCTCTGCTCTTAGAGTAGAATTTATACTTTAATTTGCAAAAGCAACTGAAAACCTTTCCGTAAACCCTTACTAAACTGTGACGAAAATCATTCGATTCGAAATGTGGGCAAAGAGCTTTAACTCTGCAATTGTTCTTCCGCCAAGGAGAGAAGATGCTTGTCAAGGTGGCTCTGGCCCCTGGTGTCAAACTGCTTCCTGATCCAGCTGTTTGAAATGTTTGCTTTCTGTTTAGATGGATGAGCAGTTCTCGGAATTCTGCAGCAGCCTGGAGAGCCAGTGGAAAGGGTCAGTGGTTTGCATTTTTTCCACCCGGCTGCAGAAGCCAGGAAACTTTGGTTCAGCATATGGCTGGGCTTCATATGAGGGGTGTTCTGTGCACACATGCAAAAAAAAAAAAAAGGAGCACCGGAGGGTCAGATCATACATACTTTTGGTAGCTCTTCATCATTGAGGCTCTGCTGGCCTAATTTAGGGATTGAGTGTGGTAACCTGAAGGGCACATTGCAGTGGTTGGTTTCGGTTTCTCCCCGGAAATGGGATGGGAGGCTGGCACTCTGCGGCGATGTTTCCCGCAATCCATTTGCTTTTCTTTAAAAAAACGGGAGATTTCTAACCAGCATGGCTCAAAAGATAGACTGGAAAGTATGCAAGAAATCTCTAGAATGTATTCCTGGCAGCCCTGTACTTCGGCAAAACTGGTGTTAGGTGTCACGAAAGGCCAGCAAATTAGAATTTAATGCGCTCTTGCCTTTGATTGCCAGCATCATAGAAAAAAAAAAATACTTGTGGGATGGTTTGCCTCCGGTGTCATTATAACTTGGCTGTCCTTGGGTACAATCTTCTTAAACAGTGGGGGATGGAGATGGCAACATTTCTGATTGATTTCAAATGGCACACCGTTTAGGTTAGGGTCTGTCTTATCAAAAAAAAAAAAAACCCCCGGGGGAAAAGAGGTCTAGTTGTTAAGATATGGGCTTTTTATGCTTGGCATAAAAAGGCTCCTGGCTTCTTATACTGTTAGCATACTAAATGATGCAAAACCAAAAAAACGTTTGCGAACATTTATTCAACTTCCTTAGTTGACATAGAATTGTCTGCATCCTTGGTGTAAAACTATGTAAGATATTTTGCAATGCAAAAACCAAAAGAGGATTTTTGCTTCGCTGCCACTAGATGTGAATCACATTGAACATTGGATCTGAATAGGACTAGAGGCTTTTTAGCCCTTTCGAGTGACGAGACAATTTCTTATATGAATACTGGTGATAAACTCAACTTTTACAAACATTGTTTAGTCGACATTAGCCTTCCTATTGTGCAAGATTTGAAAGGAGAACTTGTATATATTTATTTATTTATCATATTTATATAACCACATGTCTCACAAAAGGTTACTCTGGTGGAATACAATATAAAGTAATGTAAGACAGTAGTCTAAGAATTAAATTTGTGATTAAAATGCAAAGAGAGGACAGCAACAATGGAGCCATTTCAACAAGTCGCCGGGTATCTTGAGGCCACGAGGCCTCATGGCCAAATTCAATTTTGAATGGCTTCTAGAAAATTAACATGGATGGAACCTGCCTCACGCCATGGTGGGGTGGGTGGGGGGTGGATAAGATTCCATAAGCTGAGCACCATGGCAGAAAAGGCCCATCTCCTGGCTTCTGCCAATTGTGACTTCAGGGCGGACAGGACCTGCAGCGTACCTCTTCGGCTGGATTTGATGGGATTTTTCAAATGTAATCAGGGATATGTGGTCCCTCAGATAATCTGGCTTCATGCCATGAAGGGCTTTAAACTTCAAAACTAGCACCTTGAATTGGACCTTGAAGCGAACTGGCAACCAGCTCATGGACCGGAGGTGTAACATTCCGTTCTAGAGGCACAAATACAATAACTAACTGCGCCACTGCATATATATTATACACATATTGGCTTCCATGCAGATAAGGTCCCTTAAATATCAGGTCTGTACCCATGTAGAATCTATGTGTGCCTGTAATTATACACCCTAATCCTGTCCTCTTACAGATTTCAATAGAGTGATATCAGTGAAGAAGAATATTCTTGCATGCTTAATATTGTTGTTGAAAGCATGAATAAGTGTCTATTGAGATTCTCTATCATCCAGGTCATGGCTGTCCCAAAGGTGTTTTTCAAAAGGCAGCTGGACTGGTCCAAGTAATATTTCTTTAAAACTTATATGTGGGAAATTGCTTTGGGTTTATGTAATCTATAATGTCCGTCTGGTAGACAAGGCATCCTCGAGCAAAGAGGAATACAGCAGGCACCAAAAAGTACAGACAAACCTTGATGTATAACCACATTGGAACTGGAGCTTCCATTGCTAAGCAAGTCACTTATTACCTGATTTTTCCACCTTTTTCTTTGGAGGTGTTAAAATAAATTACGATGGTTGTTAAGTGAATTGTTAAGTGACTATGGCTTCCCCCACTGACTTTGCTTGTCGGAAGCCAGCTGGAAAGATTCCAAATGGCGATCATGTGACCGCCATTTGCATTCTGGTTGCCAAGTGACCATGGGGATGCTGCAACAGTTAATAAGTGCGAAGATTGGTCATTGGTCATAAGTCACTTTTTTCAGCACCATTGTAACTCAGAACAATTGCTAAATGAATGGTCATAAGCTGTGGACTACCTGTATTTCTTAAATTAAAAAAATAAAACAAACAATTTTTAAACCAGAATTGATATATAAGTAAAGCTGTTGCATTATAAAATCAAAATGATGGTAGAAAAATACTGTAAAATGGGAAAAGCAAAAAAAAAAAGTTGTTTGGGGGATATTTCCCACCTTGTTGAAAAGCAGTCTTCCACTTCCATAACCATTGAAGTGGTTGTGTGATATTTGCAAAGGTAGGGTTTTTCTAGTTTGTAGTTTCAAATGTTAACTCTTGATTTGATTGTTGTAGCACACTGTTCCACCTTGTAAGGCACACACAGACGTTTTAATTACCGTGCAGCAACCAAGTCTAATGAATGCTTACCATATGGCTCTCTTCAATTACCTTTGGGAGTCCTTGTTTGCTCTTTTGCTTGTCAGGCTTTCAGAATTCTCTATAATTAACACGACAACAGAGGATGCTGATAGGATTATGGCTGCCTGTGGTGACTTCGGAAGATGAAGTGTCAGGCCAGATGGGCAGTCAGCTATTGTCTTGTCTTCTCTTTGCAGCTCTTGGAATATATAGGGAAAGGGAAGAGCATCATCGATGTGGGTCTTGCACAAGCTCGGCAGCCCTTGAGTACCAGGAGTCACTACTTTGAGGTGGAGATTGTGGATCCAGGAGAGAAGTGCTACATTGCTCTGGGCCTTGCCCGCAAGGTAAGAAAGCTCAGGAGAGCAAATGAAAACTGTCCCACCTTTAGAGGTTCCCTCATTAACTTGATGTTCCCAGGTGTACAGTCCCAATGTGACATCAAATTGGGGGAAACAACTTTGGGTATGTATGACGGAATGTGCCTGGTCTGTGCTGTGTATTGAGAGAAGATAAGAAGTCCCTTCTAACATGGAGCTTTTCAAGTCCTCTTTTCCTTGAGATACACTCCCTTAGGTCTCAGCGACACAGCCTTAAACCAAAACTCTTCGTTGGGGTCTTTCCCTTGGTGTCTTCTGGGGAAGTATCACCCGGTTTACAAAATCCCACAATCAGTGACAAAAAAATGTTTTGCAGCTGCCCACAAAAGGTGCTGTAGGGAAGAACTAAGCAAGGGCTAACAAAAGGCCTACGTTTGCTTCTCAGTTTAGCTTTGCATTCCTTGCTCTTTTAAACGTCTCTACAAAACTGAAGGTGGCTGGCAGTACCTCCGAATCTGCTTAAAGGTGGGGCTTAATTTGACCAGTTTGAGGCTTCAGTGTTAGGACAAGTCAGGCAGCAGATGTTTGAAACTCTCCATGTGAAATGATGAGTCACTGCATGGTCCAGCTGCCAAATAGAAACCATACCACAGAGCCTCCTTGTCGCGTTCATAAGGGGTAGGATGGACCTAAAACAAAGCAGTGATGGATCATGGAGAAAATAACATTTTATCACATTGGAGGGCAGTTGGGACAAGTCTTTTTTTAAGATCGGTCATAGCATAGAGCTGCTGCAGCAAGCTTGCTTTTCTCATAACTAATCCCTACCCCTCAAGGCAGCATTCTATCTCTGAGGGCTATTGCAATCTCTTCACCCTGTCTTCAGGCAATTTGTCAATTTAGTAATTGCAGGTTGGTGATGAAGCTTTTGTAGTGAAGCTGCTACACCATAGCCCAGAGGTCTTTAAACTTGGCAGCTTTAAGACTTGTGAACTTCAACTCCCATAATTCTACAGCCAGCATAGCTGGCTGGAGAAGTCTAGGAGTT
>JANHZT010001879.1:27469-38876 GCA_032468215.1 Stegonotus admiraltiensis | reverse complement strand
AGGGGGAGAATTACATACACTGAGAATAACTCTGCTTGATTTAATTGGAGCCAAGGAAAAATCATTTTAGTCTTTCCGTTAAAGCCTGCTTACTTTCCATAGCACGGGCCAACTTTTGATCTCCATTTTAGAGTATAAGACCCTTGAATGGCTTCGCCCAGGGAAGATTTATGGAGGATTTAGGAATGTCCGATACTGTTTAGGTAGGAACAATTTGGCTTCAGGATGCCCGTTCTCCCTACTTTTTGGAGCCAGGACACCAAATATCACTTTGGTTCTAAGTAACCCACTTCCAGAGATGTATAAATCACACTCAAGAACTTGCGGGTCAGCCCCTCTAAGATAGTGAGACAGTTCGAAGCAGGATCACTCCCAACAGTTCACTTTGGAACAATTCTGCCTCGAGGAAAGGAAAGGCATCGCTGCAGAGAAAGATAGTGCATTAACCTTCCGTTGCCCGTATCCTGCTAGAACTGGTCATCTTCACCCTTTTCCCAGCCACGGGTCTGTTCTCCCATCGGCTGCCGTCCTCTTGATCTTCCTTTCTTACGTTTTACTGAGCCGCGGGGGATTCCCTAAAAGGCGCTCTCGCTGGCCAGCCTTCATTATTTGAGACACGTTCTGGAATGTTTGCACAAGATTATTCTCAAAGTTTCCTTGGCAGCCGGGGGAAATATTTACTGCCCTCTTGCCAAGCAAACCTCCCTCTTTCATGAAGACAAAGGGTCTTGGCCCCGTGCCTTGTGTTCTGGGCACCCGCATCCGCTGCGCGTAGCTGAATTCGGGGAGAATAAAAGAGCCACCGGGGCCTTTCAAGTGGTCTCTGCTCCACCTCTCCCTTCCTTTCTGCTTTTGTTCTCCTCTGCCCAGAGGAAAGGAATTGTTCTGACCACTGCGTTTCAGAGTTGTCTGGCTTTGATCATGGGTGGCACAAAAGTATGGGGTTTTTTTTTCCCTTTCTCTTGTTGGCCTGGCCCAGCAGAGTGCCTGATTGGCTGGAACAGTTTGTTTAGCCCCGGAGGAACCGTACTGTAAATAGACACTACAGGAAACTTGGTCAACTTTGAATTCTGGGTAGGCATACTGGGTTATCTTGCCAGAGGAGCCCTGCCTGAAATCAGAGCCCTTGCCTGTTCATAAAGCAAGATTCCGATTTTATTATGGTGTTCCAGTACAGGTTGACCTCTGCAGGTAGTCCTCGAAGTACGATCACAGTTGAGCCCAAAATTTCTGTGGTTTAAGTGAGACATGGGTTAAGTGAACGTTGCCCCATTTTATGACTTTTCTCGCCGCAGTTATTGAGCGAATCACTGCAGTTGATAAGTCAGTAACCCAGTTCATTAAGTTCATTAAGTGAATATGGTTTCCCCGTTGACTTGGCATGTCAGAAGGCCACAAAAGGGGATCACATGACCTTGGGGGACACAGCAGTGGTCATAAATACGAACCAGATCCAAGCATCTGACCTTTGATCATGTGATCATGGGGAGGCGGCGAAGGTCGTAACCGTGAAAAACAGTCATAAATCACATTTTTCAGTGCTGTTGTAACTGGTTACTAAACGAACGGTTGTAAGTCAAGGACTACCTGTATTTTTTACAGGTTTCCTCTGGGGCTTGAGGTGCTTCCCCCTAACTTGCTGTCCTTCAGATGTGTGGCTTTCACCCTTCAGTATCTGACTACACACTCTGAGAATTGTACTCCTAGACAGCTGGAGGGTGGTGAATTGGGGAAATGAATGTATAACAGTAGTAACTGAATTGAGAAATTCTGTTTATTTTAGGGACTTTCTATGGTATGAGCATAGTCAAGAATGACAGACTGTGAAGACCTAATAATCTAGGAGTTTTGCAAATAAACCCACAAAACAGTCCTTGCTTTCAAAATTATTAGTTGTATGGTGGCTTGGCAAGGGAAATTAAGAGTGACCTTCTTTCCCACAGCTGCCTTTGGTCAGTTTCATTTCTATTTGTTGAAGAGGAAGGGGCTTCCCTTCACTAGCAGCCTTCTTCATTTCCAGGTTGGGTGAGGAACATCTTTATGCAGCCTGTCTATTTGCTAGTCCAGATATCCCAAGCATTCACTTACACAGCATTCCCTATTGCTAGTGGCTTACTTTTAAATTCAAGTTTAGTTTCAATGGCCTAGCTCCAAGGATTTCCTGTCAGAGGAAAAAAGAGGTAGAACAATGCTCTGTTGCACTTCTCCCGGTAAGCCCCTGTTGGATATTTTTTTTATTTACGTCTCTTAAATCAGGGGTCCCTAACCCCTGGTTCCATGGATTGGCACCAGTCTGTGGCATGCCATAAACTGGTCTGTGCAAACAAGCGAAGTCCCACCCGCAGGATGCAGGCAGCGTGTGAAACCACACCCCCTCCGGTCCATGGAAAAATCTCCACGGAACCGGTCCCTGGGGCCCAAAAGGTTGGAGGCCACTGTCTTAAATGATGCATTTTAGTGTTTGGTCTGTCCTATTTCTTTATGGCTTTGAAATCACAAGGCCTAGAAAAATAGAGCTATTCCTGAGCCAGTTTCTGAATCTCGAGTAAAAGGGAGATATAGGCAATTCCTACAACCCCTAATTTCACCAAACAGCCAGGGGAACTGAATTTGTCCCGTGCCAAATTCTTGGTAAGCCTTTCTATCCCTGCCCGATGACTGAAGCGGTGCTTGGTTAACTGTAGCTTAGCCTGAGATTTCTGCATCTGGCCTTGGAACTCCTAGCATTCTTAGCAGCTTTTATTTTGCCGATGTTATGTGAAGGCAAACTGAGAGCCGGAAACTTCACATGCTAATGGCTGCCTCTTTTCTCTTTTGCAGATGATGGCAAAATCTTCCATGGCAGTGGAGTGGGGGACCCTTTTGGCCCCCGTTGCTATAAAGGAGACATTATGGGTTGTGGGATCATGTTTCCACGCGACTACATCCTTGATAGCGAGGGTGAGCATTTAGACTTTGGTGGACAGGATGCTATTTAAAGGAAATAAAGAATAATATATAGTAGGTGTTTCTAGATTGACAGATGCAGGTGTGGAATAGAATTAGACAGCAGTTTTCTATAGAAAAGTTTTATAAAGGGGTTCGCATCCTGCTGCCTCTCTGCTGAATCTGTTTCACTGGAAGGAGGTATTGCTCACCCCAGGGTTATGAAAAGGGGTGCGCAGTTGGAGTGGGGGCTTGGGATTTGCTGTCCTGTGTAATTGTGTCAGATGGGACACCCTCGGGTAGTTTGTCAGCTGGCCTGTAGAGGCAGTCTTCTCATCCAGGTACAATCCTGAAGAAGTTACATTGGATATCTTTTAGAATAATTGGAAAGCAGTGAGTAAAATTTGAGGAAAAGTAGGGTCATCTTTGAGTGCCATCCAATCTTTTGGTGGTGATTTGGAACTGGCCTTTCTCAGTCCTTACCTCTAAAGGTTGTGAAAGCCTCTCCTGTAAATACCAGGGGAATTGTTGTCTTTAAACATGATCAAGCCAGCCTTCCTTTCGGCCGGGCTTTTAATAATATTTAGTCATTTAGACACCTCTAATATGGGTTTCATGTTGATCAGAGTCATTTAAGGTATTTTAATTGTAATGTATATCCGCCTTAATGCTTTTGAAAGGTTAGTGCAGAACTAAAATACTACTATTTACACTATTGCTCTCTCTGAAATTATATATGGGCAATTATTAGCCATCACAAATGGCAAGACAACTAGATATTTTACAACGTTGAAATAAATTGATTTGTGTTTACGATGGATTTGCAGCTTCAGGCTGCCCCTAAATTCTAGCAGTGGGATTTTTTTATTTCTGGAGTCATGAAGCTGAGCTTCAATATTTTCCCTGCTGTTTGATTGTCCCTTGCTGACAAGATGGCCCCTACAGTCCAGATGGTTGACTAGCTTGTACTGACAAACCAACTGAGAGTGACCTTCCCCTGATACAGGAAAGGTGGCTGTTGCCATTCTGTCTTACACGCTTAATGCTGAAGCAGAGTGCTTGGGCAGGAAAGTCAAAGGAAATAAAAGGGGAAGTGGGGGGAGGGCAGAAGTAACAAAAAATTTGTGTGACTGCTATGAAACTGAGAAAGCAAGGGCCTGTGAATGCTAAACAGAAATAATAGGCCATCAGATCATACTTCAGTTTCTATGGTGGGAATCTGGAGTCTGTTATCTGCAAGAATTACATGGGATTTTGGGTGCCCTAAAGGTGACAGCGATGACAGCTGTGATACGGTGGCTATCCGAGCCAAACCACGAGGAGTGAGGAATGTCTTGTATCTGCATCAGGAGGCGGATGAGGATGAGGATGAAGAAGAAGACGGGGAAGATGTGGAACAGGAACATGAAGGCAAGAAAGTAGTGGTAAGTGCTAGAAGAACTGGTTAATACACAAGTATAGAACACGGCTGGGGGGGAGGGGGGGCTTCTGCTGTAGCTAAAACATGAGGGCTGCAGTGTGTTGTGGACTGTCGGCCGCCAGCCCCTCCAACAGACAAATCAGAGGAGGAGGAGGCTTGGGAATCAGGGTCAGCATCAGGGCAACCTGAGAGCTCCAAGGGGGAAGAGGGAGTGGACCTGGCAGAGAGAGAGACAGAGATGTAGCTTGAGCCGTCAGTCAACCTTCAGATGGAGAGTCAACAGCCCCCAGGTCTGGAGGTAGCTGATGAGGAAGAGGAGGAACAGCTGAGTCCAGTGCCTGATGCGCAGATGCACAGAAGGCAGAGGAGAGGAGGGCAGTGGAAATCCGTGGGCTGATCCTTGGGAAAGAAGAGCCACCGCTGCTAGTGAAGCCCCACCCTAGCTCTGGGAAAAAAAGGCAGGGAGCAGAGATGAATAGATGTGGCAGACAACTATTCATCTTCCAACCGGCCGGACTTATTAGCCTGCGGTGAGAGAGAAACTTTTTGCCGGGGTTGCCGGCACTCCTAATTAATACTTCAGAGGGTTTGTTGTGTTTGGGGACCTGGGTCAGAACACAGTGTTTCTCCTAGCTAAAACAGTCTGCTTGTTTGGAATAATTGTGGCTGCAGAGGGCAGGTCATTTGGGTTGCTTGACTTCTCTTTGGCGAAACTTTGAGCCTGATCTGATCAAAGTGTTAGCAGATACTGCCTGATCACGGTTGGGACTCAGTTTACCATCAGGACTTAGTTTCAAGCACAGGAATCATTATTACTCTCGGAATGCAGCTTCTCAGAGTGTTTTGCATATTTTATTTTTCCTCCTAGCCCTTAGGACTACAACCATAAATATGGAGCAGTACCTGATACGGAAACTGAAAGGGATGTTAAAAAAAAGAAAGAAAGGAAAAAGCAGTATTTTACTGCTAGGACATGTTTTCTCTTGACTTACAGATGTCGACAAACATAAACTGCACTTAATGGGTTGCCTTAAAATGCAGAACACTATTTAAGGTCACAGAAGACAGAATTTAAGCTCCTTTTCTCAGAGTTCTGCTTGTGAGACTCCATCAAGCACGAGTCACAAGAAGCTGTTATTATGTACTGGCATGGGCACATGAACTTTCTTTTCAGCATATGGTTCTCTTGATTCTTAGCTCTGCGCCTGTTGGCAGCTTCATTTTTGTTCCTAATGTGAGTTGTCAAAGTTCATAATTCAAACCCTTTCGATCTGGTCCTGCAATGTCACGTTTCCACCCTTCGATAGATACCGCCCACTTCTTGGGATGTTAGCCTGCAGTCAGCCTGGAAGGGATTCTCCTCTGAAGCTGCTCTGCCTGGATGTAGCTTTATAGCTCTCTCAGGACGGGCAGCAGCCTTCTTGGAAGCAGCCGTACTATTTCAGAGGGCAGGCGAGATACGTTTGTGTGGGGTGGGGCAGTCTGTCAATGCTCTTTCTGTGCTTAGTGGCATATGACATGTCCCATCAGTGACAGTAACGGGAAAGATTTGGCTGGAATTCTGGGGACGCTGGAATTGGCTATACTCTGAATTAAGGGCTCCTTTTGGACAGTTCTGATATTGCACATTCAAAAACAGTTATTATTTTTTTTAAAAAACAAACAAGAACTTTCAGTCAACTAAGGTCTAATGCCAAAAGCCTTACTCACACTTCTTAGTTATTTTCATATGACAGATTTTGGGAGATTTGTCCAACATCTGACCCAGCCAGTACAGATTCTTTCAGGGTCAACCTGTGTTAAAATTCTTGGTTTGTTTTTGTTTTTTCTCTATCTCTGCCAGGTGTTCTTCACCCGCAACGGAAAGATTATTGGCAAGAAAGATGCAGTGGTGCCACCGGGGGGCTTTTATCCCACCATTGGGATGCTGAGCAGTGGGGAGAAGGTCAAAGTGGATCTGCATCCACTCAGCGGCTAAAGATCAAGGGCTGGAGAAGACGCCTCTTCTGCCACTCCGCAGGCTGCCGGATTGCTCCGGCTGTTCTTCATTGCAACTTCTGCCGTTGCCTCCAGGGGTATAACCTCCTTGACGTGGGGCCATATAGAGAGATATTTGTCTATCTAATAACACCTGAGCCACTTCTCTTGTCTCTTTCCTGCCTGCTTGATTGCAACTGTTTTATTACTGGAAAAATCGTGAGGCTCTTTATTTCCAAGCGGGGCAGGGATTCGTTCCTGGAACACAGTCCCTAGCTCTTTCTGCTCGTAATGTTCCATGAATTACTTCTTTTTGAGGGCAGGACAGTTCTTTTGAGTTTACATGGTTGAAAAAGAGCCTAGAATATGGCCTAGCCGTATTCAGCTCTGGGGTGTCCATGATCCTGTTCTTAAGGGGATTATTGAATTGCAGATGGAACAGGTCAGCTCCTCTTGCCTAGTGACATGAAACATTTGCATTATTATATCTAGTGCGCTGGACACTTCATTCTTCAGTGTGAGCCAGTCTCAAAAGTCTTATCTAAGATATTTTTCTCCTGAGCCCATCAGTGCGAGAAAAACCCTATGTCGTTCTTTTTTTTTAAATTTATGGGCTCCTTAGTTGACTCTAAGCTGGCATTTAGAAACTCCCAGGATCCAACTTTCTTTTTTTCAAGGACTTTTGGGGAGGATGATGGAAAGCCAGGGAAGACTCTTTCTTGGACTATACTTCCTAACTGATGTTTGATAAGCCAAGATCCAGCACTTTTTTTCAAATCATAGTTTACAAATGAAGTCTAATGATGAATTCTCTGCTGTCCTATTCAGCTAATCTTGGGAATGGGGGGTGGGTTGGAGGACATTGGCTCATTTGGAGGCAGATAGTTTTCTGCCCCCTCCCTCTTATCCTGAGCTGCTGAGAGCTCCCTAATATTTCTTCTGTATGTCGTTATGATCTGGGTGCAATGCTGCTGTATATCTCTGTATTGATGGAGAAGAGGGTGGAATGTGAAATCTGTACTGTAACTTGATTGTAAAGTGTTCATCCTTCACCCTTCATTCTTCTCTGCTGAAGTTAAAAGAGGGCTGGTCCTTAGGTATGTAGGCCCACCCTTCTTTTCAGCCCCTCCCTTGTTCTCTGCATTGTATTTGCTCTGTCATAGCCATACCCCATTGCAGAAATAACAGAGGCTACAGGAAGGGTGACAACCAGTCTGGATGCTCTGTGTGTAGATGGGGTCAAACAACGATAGGAGAAGCCAAAGAGTAGCAGCTGCTTTGAGCCACGGAAGAAAGGCTCCTCCTTTCTCTTAACTTCTCTGCCCCTGTATTTTCATGGGGAACCTTGCTGCTAAAATGATAATCTGGGAATTGCGGATTGAAAAGGGGATGGTCTTAAGGAGGGGGGGAAAATTGGGTTGGCTCCCTCTGGTGGTGTGAATGACCTGCCTTTGTTGTCACAGTCCCGCTTTTGTATGTTGGGAGAGCGGGAGCAACAGTTTGGTCTCTTCCTTCCGTGTTCATGTCTTGCCAACAATCCTCCCTGCCTCTTGCAATTAGGAGAAGATTGTAATCCCTGCTTGCTGATGATGGTGGTTTCCTCCCCATCTGCTGCTGGAAGCGATCTGGCATCTGGCTGCAGAACGCAAGGATACAGGCTTGCTGGTGTGCAAGGGGGCATCACACGCTTGTAAATGTGCTGCTGTTGACTTAATTGCTGCACCAAGCCTTGGAGAGTACAGATGTTGCTCTCTCTGTCCTGTTGTGTAGTTTAGCATTTCTCAACCTAGGGGACTTTTGAGACATGGGGACTTCAACTCCCAGAATTCTCCAGCCAGCCATGGGGAGTTCTGGGAATTGGAAGTCCACCCATCTGAAAGTTCCCAAGGTTGAGAAACACCTTGGTGAAGTTTGTTCTTCTACACTGCAGGCCTGCCTTGAAAAGACTTCCCTTTAGCTCTGGGTGCTTCTGCTGCACTTTTTGTAGCCGAAATCTTTATACACTTAATAAAGTTGGCATTTCCACCTGGAAGGGCTACTGGTTTCATTAATAGTGTTTTACTGCCTTCTGTTTCTCAGTGTTTCTTTGAAGTGCATTTTTTAATTTAAAAGAATTTTCTACCTAAGTAATTTTTAAACATTAAACTAGCCTCCAAAAAAACAAACTAAAAATGAAATTGTTTTGAATACTTTATCCTACAATGAAGTATGTGTGTACTGTATGTATTTTCCTCCTTTATTATTTTTATAAATAACTCAAGGTGGCAAACATAATCCAATACACCTTCCTCCTCCTCCTTTCCCCACACAACATCCCGGTGAAGTGAGTTGGGCTGAGAGAGTGCGACTGGCCCAAGGTCACCCAGCCGTCTTTCATGCCTAAAGTGGGACTACAACTCACAGTCTCCTGGTTTCTAGCCTGGTGCCTTAACCACTTGACAGATGATGGGGGAAAATACTTTTCTATCATTGCCATTTTAATAAAGTAGTTAATGGTAGCGACTGGAAAGCTTTTAAAAAAACCAATGCTATGCTCTCACAAAACTGCTTTAAAGGAGTATTTTAGCATTAGAGAGAGAGAGTGTCATAACACTATGATCTGATTAAAAATAAAGGTTCGGCAAGATAATTCAAATGGCAGGGATTGGAAGCTCACAATAATGCCACAATGATAAGATAAAATGATACAATAGCTTTTAAGCAGCATTAGCCTAATCTAATACTAATTAGTATTAGATGCAGACGATGCAGGAAAACGTATTTTAAGATTCATTCCTACCTGAATGCATCCATATATGTGGTTTATAAATAGACTCCTTATGAAATCAATAGCAGTAGCATGTAAATATGTACTTTTAAAATTGGAACCTTTTGGATGAACCTTTTTAATGAAAAATTATAGCTGAAAATATGCTATACAAAACTGAAAAACGGAGTAGCATTGAAGGTTTGTATCACTGGGGGGAATATTTTTTTCTTTCAAAAACATTTAAACAACCGAAGCAACTCTAGAAACACCCCCCATCAATCACATGAGTATATAGATCAGAGTTGCTGGACTGTAAGGTGGGCGGCATATAAATTTAATAAATAAAAGTGATGCCACAAATGTTTCCTCTAAAATAAACAAGGAAAGCATTTCCTCAATGAAATAGAGTTTGACAGGGGTGTCAAACTCGATTTCATTGAGGGCTACATCAGGGTTGTGTTTGACCTCGGGGGGTGGGGGACCAGGGTAGATGTGGCCAGTTTGATGTCACTCGTGTCGGGGGCACTTGTGGCCAAGTGCTAAGGCAGGACTTCCCTCAGACCCTCCCTCATTAAAACCTTCCTCCTTCCCTCCCTCTTCATTCTCCTTTCTTCTTCCCCCTTTTCCTTATTTTTCCTTCCTTGCTGTCTTTCCATTTTTCCATCTTTTTCCTTCAAATGCAAAAGGGGAAACATAATCTCCTTTTGTTTTGCTTTTAATTAGCTTTGCTAGCCCTCTGCCAGTGATAATGGAGCGCCCCCCTCCCCGGTCCTGTTTTTGGCTGTGATGACCTGCAGCCCTCTGCCAGCGATAATGGAGCTTGGGGCCACACACAGCCGCCCTCCCCCGGCCCCATTTTTGCTGGCAGAGGCACCGTGGGCTGGTACTTTGCTGTTTCCAGGGCGGCCCTGTGGGCCAGATCCGACCCACGGGCCTTGAGTTTGACACCCCTGCCTTAAATGACTAGAATTTAGATTAAAAATTCCTTCGGGAATACTACTTAGCAAAACTTAACACTCGGCTGTATTCTCTTCCATTTCCTACCCCATTACACAAGGACCTGTTTCCAAAAAGCAATACAAGGCACTCCGATTTCTTTTCCTGGTATGTTAATTTTGAATAAACGGGAAACGGGTTGTCGTTTGTACAGAAGATAAAAATACAGATATAAAAAATAATAGTGCTGCAGCTTTCTCTCCCCTGCCCGCCCTCCCCCTTCACAAATATATATATATATATATATATATACACACATACATACATATTATCAAGACATCTCTTGCTAACATTCAGTTATAAATTCTTTAGTAGACAAAATAAAACTCTGTACTAAACCCAACCCTCCCCGCCACTTTCAAAGGTTGGAAGGCACATTTGTAGAGCAGCAGAACTCTCTTCACTAGCTCATATGATATGTCTTCTGCTGTCAATGACCCATCTTGAAGATGCTGGTGGGGGGAATCTCTTGCGTGAATCTCACCAGAGATGCTCCACCAAGAACGGACTCCACCAAGCACAACTGCTGTGTGCTTCCTTGGTACTTGCGCTGGCATGTCTTAATGTGAGGTTGGTTCAACCAATTGCACCTAAGCACATGAGGAATTAATATACTATGCTTTTTAAGAACACAATTCTGAATTGGATATATTTTTTTTTAAAAAGCAATCTTTAGTCTGGTGGGGAAGGAAAATACACACAGCTGGTCTTCTGGAATGAAAAACTCAAAACCCAGAAATAATTAAAATGAGGCTTCTTTTACATCAAGGTTTTTTAAGCCCTTCACCTCCTCCTGTGCCTTAATCCTGTGACTGCTCATATAGTCTGCTGTGGGCTATCCAGATGCAGCGATAAACTCTTTAAATAGTTTTGTAGAAAAGTGAATCCTGAGTGTCTGAAGAGAGTCATTAAAATGGATTTTTGAGCTATCAAACTGCTAAAACTAACATTGATCACCTGCCCATTTTCTTAGTATGTTTTGTGAGTTTCTAAACTTAGGTTTAGAACTTAGGTTTAGATCAGAAGCAAAAAATTGTGTTCAGTGGCCAGCCAATTGATCTTTCAGAAATGAGTTGCATGTGATACATGGTCCTCCCCAACCCAATTATTTGGATTTTAGCTCCTTGCTTAAAGCTAGGAGTCAAACCCAACAAGATGTCCAGATGATTTTCCATGAAATCAAAATAGCTTTCACTGTGGAGAACCAACATATCCTTCTTGGACCTATTACATTCTAGATTCCTGCTGCTTTCCAGTTTGAATTGAAATGGGAGCAATGTATCTTGTTCATCCCAATATCTTGTTATCCTAGGGCAGGGGTAGGCAAACTTGGCTGTTTT
>JANHZT010001874.1:0-10608 GCA_032468215.1 Stegonotus admiraltiensis | reverse complement strand
CTTTCTTTCCTCCCTTCCTCCCTCCCTCCCTTCTCTCTCTCTCTCTCTCTGTGCCTCCCTCCCACCCTCAAATTTCTGATGGCTTCTTCATTTACTTAGCCTGTGAGAAGCTTGCAGGAAGAAGTTGCAAGTCCAAGGTCAGCAGTAAATGGCTGCCAGTAAGTGTGGTAAGGTGTGAAAGGGTGCATAATAAACTATGAAAACAATGTGGATGACAATGGAGGATAATTGAAGCATATCAAGCAAGGAAACGCTCTGCCTACTTAACCCAATTCCTTCCTCGGTGCAAGAATCGAAAAGAATTATGCTTTATGACAAATATCTGATAGTTTCTTGACAACTAAACTACTGTTGTTTGGTGAAAACATTTCATTGCAGAGATCAAAATATAATTAGCCAAAGACGACCAAATACAAGTACATGTAATTTAAATAATGAATTAATATAAAACCCTATTTTGAGATATCGCAGATAATTGTCACAAAAATGAGATACAGTGAGAAAAAGCCACTGTAAGAAAGAGCAGAATCACTTAGATGAGATGGGTAGATAGAAATATAATGAATGTAGGTCTTTGGTTGTTCGGGTTTTCTCCCGCGTAAAATTGGAGGTATCTTTGCGACGTTTTGATGAAGTCTCATTCGTCATCTTCAGGCTGGTGCTTTTGGCTTCGTGCTTCTGGGAGCAATGAGTGATCGCAATGCTTCTGTTATACATGCTATTGTTATACATGCTATTCCTGTCATACATGCTACTGGAAAATCCTGGCCTCAAACTTTCACTATAAAAACAGCATTTTCTTTTTTGCACTGATTTACTAAAATTGGGTCCTGCCTATTTTGTAGGACTTCAAGGCACCAACCATATCATTCCTTTTTCATCATCATCATTAAAACTCTATAGGAATGATTCAAAGCTAAACACTAAACCTCCATAATTGAAGGTGAACTAAATTGAATCTTTCAAATCCTAGACAAACATTTGGTTATTACAACAAGGAATAGGAATGGGAGGGATAATGGGAAAAGGTAACTCAAGGTTGGTGATTCATTTTCTTTCACATGGACAGAAATATAAAGAAATGCATGTATTTTTTCTAGGATTTTTTCTAGCACTTTTATGCTTATTCTAACTAAATATTAAAGCTTTGTACATTTTATTTCATTTTAACTATCCCCTCTGCTTCTTTGCAGATATGATACGCTTCTGGTCTGTCATACATGAAAAATACATAATGTGACCACAGTACCTTCTCATTTTCTGCTCCTGGAATTCTCAAAAGCTCAACAGCTGCAACTTCTACACTTCTTCTCATTTTTAGTATTCTACTTCACAACAATAATAGGAAACCTTCTAATCATTTTTACAATAACTTTTAACTACCCACTACACACACCCAAGTACTTCTTTCTGGTAAATTTGGCTATGCAAGATCTGGAATTGATTTCTGTTATTGTTCCCAAATCCATGATAAATTCCCTCAAGGACACCAGATGCATCTCTTATTTTGGTTGTGTTGCTCAAGTCTTCCTCTTTGTATGTGGACTTCTCATGTGAAATAATGATTCTTGTTTGGGTCACTAGTCTTCTCTATGGAATGCTGTGTACCAGTGGCACCTTTTCAGTCCATTTCAGTTCTAATATTGCCAACCAGTTTTTCCTGTGAAATTCCATATTTACTAAATCTATCTTGTTCTGGCTTTAATCTAGTTGAAGTTGGAGTACTTGTGGCAAGTGCCTTTGGTGGGTTAGGTTGCTTTATTTTTATCATTGTAAGTTATGTCATTATCTTCAACACAGTGTGGAGAATCTCATCTGTACAGGGAAGGCAAAAGGCCTTTTCTACTTGTGTTCCTCACCTTATAGTTGTTTCTAGGTTTACAATAACTGTGAGCTTTGCCTATTGAGGCCTGCCTCAAACTCCACATCTTACTTAGATTTAGTATTAACTGTCCTATATTCCATTCTTCCACCTCTGTTCAACCTAATCATTTATAGTATGAGAAATAAGAGCATTCTGTCTAAACTAGGGGAATTTGAAATTTTCTTTCAT
Organism: Stegonotus admiraltiensis; assembly: GCA_032468215.1. Lineage (NCBI taxonomy): Eukaryota > Metazoa > Chordata > Lepidosauria > Squamata > Colubridae > Stegonotus > Stegonotus admiraltiensis. Next base: position 8,555 of record JANHZT010001874.1, on the reverse strand, counting down.
TGATACTTTCTTATGTGTTTGATATAACTGTACCTTTATCTTTCATGTTCCTGCTAAAAGGAAGAAATTGCAGAAAGAGGTCAAGCTCAGATGGAGGCTAAACCTTTTGTAACTGAAAGTTGCTGAGCCAACATTTTGGATCCTTAATCATTGGCCTTCTTGGAAGCATTTGGAGCTGTATTTAGTGGCATCTGAGGCCCACAATGACTCTTGCTTTTGACATTAGCAAAGCACTATCAGATGATATTAAGTGTTCCCACACTCTTAAAAAGTGTTGTGAATAGGATTTCTATTTGGAGATAAAGTGAAATTTTGGCTTTGGTGGCCTTTTATATAGACTAAATTTGTGCAAAATGTTTGCATATAGATATATTTTCCTAGGGACAAAGCAAAGGTTTCATTTGTGCAAAATAGTTGCATATAGCAATATTGACATGGGCCTCAATTTTGGTAATAAATCATTAACGATTTTTGAGAGTAAATTGCATTGTACACAAGATTGTAAAGAGTAAACTGTAAATTTAAATGTAAAAAGATTGTAATACATTGTAAAATAGTGATAGTTTTATTAAAGCTCCTATTTTAGCAAAGAAAATATTTCTTCTAAAGATTCACTCCAACAGGATCTGTTTCTCCTCTGATGTTGTTTACGTTAACAATGTCAGCTAACAAATCCTCCTCCAGTCAGAGTCAGTTACCTGGAACATCTGTTATGAAATTACCCCACTCGTATTTGTGAACTTCTTATAGCTTTTACTTATATCACTAAAAACATCATAAAGAAACAAGAACATTGTCACATAGTTTCAAGCAACTATTATATGACATACATCCCATGCACAATCTGGAGATTCTCCTAGACCAGGGGTCCCCAACTCCTGGCTGCAGATTGGCACTAGTCTGCAGCCCTCTAGGAATCAGGCCACAGAAGCAAGTGAAGCTCCATCCATGCACGCATGGGATCCAGGCAGTGTACAAAACCATACATCCCTGGTCCATGGAAGAACTGCCCTCTAGTCCAGTCCCTGGTGCCAAAAACTTTGGGGGCCATTGTCCTAGTCCCATGACTACTTCTCAAAGACCAGGCTAGGAGAATCTTTGCACAAATTCATATTATGTATTAGTAGCACCTTTTCTTGAAATGTGAGAACCAGCATGTAGTCACTTATGTCCTGGTCGTGTCTCAGTTGGAATCCTGCAACATCTATATAGTGATATATAGACTGAATAAACAAACAAATAAATATAGAGCATTCTCTACATGGGGTGATCCTTGAAGGGCATTTGGAAGTTAGAAGTGGTACAGCATGCAGCAGCATGGACAGTCCTGGTGGTCCCTTGGTGGGGGCATATATAAGACAGTTGTTGCATGAGCTGCACTGGTTGCCAGTTTGCTTCTGGGCCCATTTCAAGGTGTTAGACTTTATGGCATAAGTCCATGGTATCTGAGGGGCTGTCTTACCCAATGGTATTTTCTGATCCCACTTATTGCAGTGGAAGAGATGTACTTTGGATCCGTTCTGCTAGATAATTTTGGCTTGTGGGGTCCAGGAGAAGATCCTGGTGTGGCTCTCATCCTTTGGAATGTCTATGGAGTTTCCAGGTCATGACTGTTCCAAAGATGCTTTTCCCAAAAGGTATCTGGACTTTCTTGGTTTTTTTCTTTGAAAACTTTGAAAGAACCAAATGATGAGAAGCAAAATATGGGACACCATTCAGAATATTCTCCTCTTGGAGGTAAGGTCAGCTCCCAAAATCCTGGCCTTCTGGAATCACCTTAAAATTTGGCCCTCTGTGTTGAGAGTGGCTGATGGGATAGAAAGGTCTTCAGCCCCATGTTACCTGTCCTCTTGGCTTTTAGTTTCTTATTTAATGTTCTTAATTTTTATCATTTTGTATTATCTTTTTAATCTTTTCATCATTCTGCATTCTGCAAGCCACTGAGAGATGTTAAGATAGGCAGCATATAAATCTATCTGTATGAGTGTAACTGAAACTTGAAGCAGGCAGAAAGGAAAGGACATATTTCTTGAGTCACTCATTCTCCACCCCAATACAATGAATTGGCAAAGAAATTATCCTATTATAGGGATCAATGGAAGAATCTAACATCAGCTTAATTAAAAGTAAAATAAAAGGCAAATTTGGGAATTGATTGCTAATGAGATTCCCACACAGAATCATGCTATATGCATGCATCTCAAAGTTGGATCTCATATTTGTTTTCTAATTATAGCTGCCCATACACTCAGCCAATAACATTCTCTATTGAACTAAATATGCTACAGAGTGACCATTTGTCCCAAAATCTGGATATAAGCAGATGGTTTTAACACTGGTTATAGAAAAGCTCCTGGTAAGGAGATGATTCCTTCAGAGGTATATAAGATGAATAATTCCTGGTGAGTGTCCATCTTGATTAGGTTCTACTCAAAAAATAATATATTATACCTTCTCAATGGAAATACAATACAGTATACCTCAGAAACCTGTGAATTATCATTCAATTTGATTGTTAGATATTCCTTCTAAACTGAATTCAAGGCATCTTTTGAACAAACTAGAGGATTTGAAGGAAGAAGCAACCTATTTTATCCAGAACAGACATGATTCATAAGGATATTGCATAATAAATTACTATACTATTTTGAAGGCCCTTATTCAGAAATATACCAGACCAAATAACGTTTTGCCACATAACTGACCTTACCTCTATCTTTGATTCCATTGATAGGTCTCAGTTATGGGAGAAACTAACTAGGGCAGATAACAACAAATGCCTTCACAAACTAATAATTGAATTACATAGATTAGAGCCAATGTAAGAGTAGACTAACATGGGTCCTTGTTAGAGCCTATTTTATTGGAGAGAAGAGTGAAACAGGACTGTATATTTGCTTGCTTCTTGTTCAATTTTTATATCACTGATCTTGTAATGGCCAGAAAGTTAGGAAGGTTTTTTTCCCTCTCCATTTAATGGATATAAGACTTCAATATTAATGTATGCTGATGTCCCTTATTTCTTATTTGCTGTTATTATTTGTGCTGATATTGGCTTTAGAAGATTATTGGCCAGACTCCCTAATTACTATAAAAGGGGGAAACTGGAGATAAATTTAACAAAACAATATAGTAGTCTTTGTAGTAGTGGTGGTAGTTTTTGACAGATAAATAGTAGTAGTAGTTTTTGGCAGAAGCAATATTAAACATAGATGGAAAATTAATCTGTCAAACAGATAAATAGAGCAATGCTAAATATCTGAGCATCAGATTTCACTTTCAAGTCTCTTTAACTTTTAACTTATTTCCTAGCAACTGCCAAGCATACTGTGAACACTATTCTAGAGTGGTTTTTTTCCCTATTTAAAGAAGAACAGCTGCTAACCTTTGCAATTAAAATATTTTAAGGCCAGGTGATAAGGCAGATATTGTATGGAGCTGAGATGGGTGTGTATGTGATGATTATTCCTATTCCTGTTGGAAATAATTCAAAACAATTTCATTAAGAAGATTTTGTGCCTCTCACACTACCTACTATAGGATTGCAGTAAAGCTATCTTCCATTGCTGTTGAATAAAATGAATACATATTGCATTGTTGGGACAGTGCAAGATATCAAAAGCCTTCAGGAATCCCATCTGGCCAACCTCCATTGCACGGTTTGGAACCAATGGATTAAAATTTTGATACAGATCACACAAATCTATTCCCTAACACCTTTAAGTGAACCTAGTTTTTGTAACACAGAAAATATTAGAGTTAGGCTTTTTAAAGTGGGATGTCTATAAAAATTCCAGTTTGCTTTCCAAATTTTCATTTTGGTAGTCCTTCCTCTGCATATCTCAAAGGGGAATTTTTAAATTCCCTGTCAAGTTCTCTGTCCTAATATAGTAAAGCATACAATATTTGAGACCATGCATCTCTCTTTTTAAAGTTTGGGTAAATACAGATATAATAGATATTGATAAAACTTTCCATGAAGTAGCAAAACTAGATACATAATTTAAATATATAAATAGCACAATATTGGAAACTGAGACTAATTAAATGGATAGAAGTTCCAATATCCAGTAATGTATATAATGAATTTATATAATCCTTGATATTATAAACTAATATAACAACCAACAATTTAGTAAACAATAATAAAATAAACTCCCAGATGTTTAAATCTGTTTTTGAACTTCCTTCTGGCAGGTTTTCTTAATTAATCTTTGAGTGCTCAGTTCAGAAAGTAAGAATTTGTGAGTTTCAACCCTAGTCCTATTGGTAACATCATCTATGATTGTCTAATCCAATGGGATGGCTGATATTAGAATATTCTCAAATGCACTAACTGTTAATGGCTCATTGCATCCATAAAAGCTCACACTGATAGTTTTGATTTATTTTATAAATCAAGAGGTATTTGCCTCTTGAGAGAAAGAAAATGGTTAATAAGCTTGCTAAATATAAAGTCAGCTTTTTCCTCTGAAGATAGATTTGAGCATACTTTGATTGCATGTATTATAGAGCCAATATAAAGCATACATCAGAAGGCACAATAATTCTATAAAGCATACATCAGGAGGCACAATCATTCTATGAAGAAAAATTGTAAAGTAAGTATGGCATAGTGTGCATATTAGTTTATTGAGATAAACTAGCATTTATTTAAATAAAAATTAACATGACTGTTCATTACTTTTTAAAGCTAATTTTCACACTGAGAAAAGGATGTAATAAAATTATATTATACGATAGTGTTCTTCTAGAATGAAATACAGTATGTTAAGGGAAGGAAGACAACAAGGAGAGATTTATTTTCTGACATTTGGCAGTAAAAACAGATTAAATTAAAGATAATTAAATCTAGAAACAATTATGAATCGGAAAAAAAGATAATCTATTGCTGGTGGCTCTATCCTAAATAGCAAATCAAGTGCATATTAAACATAAAAGTTTAATGTTAAAAAGAAAATGTTGTCTGGAGAATTTTGAAGATATTGTCCTGAGTTCTCATTTCTCTTCAAAAAATGTGCTTTCTTCATGTACCATAATCTTAGTATCATCTGGTGAATATGATATGAGAATTATGTTTTCTTTTGTAAAATTTCAGTGAACTATTACTGTATTTTAATGTACTCTCATATAGATATTTGCCAACCAATATTAATTTCTTTAAAGCATTATGTTATTTTTTTTAGCCACAACATTCCAGAATTACTGTTAAAATTATACTCTCTGTGTATGTATGTGTGCCTGGTTTTCTGTCCCTGTTTTTCTTTGTCTGTGTGATTTACACAAATTCAAGCACGTGGAAACCTGTTCCCTCAAGTTAACATACAGCAATTAATTACTTTATTTTTCTTCTAGATCTTTATTTCATCTATCCTTCAAGAGCTGGATGAACAAGTAAAAAATACAATGGGAAAATGGGAAAAAAAACTTTGGCTATAACATAGAATTAGAGAAATGGTAAAATTTATGGGAAAGGAACTATAGATTAACAATGACAACTTCTTACAAAGAAAATTTATATAAAATGTTTTATAGATGGCATTTACCACCTGCGAGGTTAGCTAAAATGTTTAAAAATATGTCTAGCAAATTTGGAAATGTAATACAAAACTGGTACATTTTATCATATGTGGTGGACTTGTGCTAAAACAAAAAAAAATGAGCAAAAATACACAGATGGCTAGAAAAGATAAAAGGGAAACATGTAGATTTTAACCTGAAATGTTTTTATTAAGGATGATATCAGAAAAAAATGATAAGGTATGTATTTAGTATTACATGTCTTAACAGTAATGAGGATTATCTTCACACAATATTGGAAAAATGAAGAAAAACTGCAAGATGAAGAGATAATAAAGAAGGTATTAGATTGTGCAGAAGTGGATACTTATATTGAAAATCAAACAGAAAGAAGACACAGAATATTATCAAACATGGAACTTCTTTTACCAATGGTTGGAAAAAAGGGGTAGAGAGTAAGAATGGAATCTGTGTTGCTAAGCAAGTTAAATACCCAGACAACATGATGTTTATTAAGTATTAAGAAATGTAATTAATAAAAAATAATAAAAATTATTTTTTAAAAAAGGATCTAGAAATCTGTTCGCTCAAGTTAACATATAACAATAAATTACTTTATTTCTCTTCTAAATCTTTATTCTGTTTATCTTTCAGGAGCTCACTTTATATATTGGAGGCCGTCTTCAATTTTTCATCACTGTAACAATTTTGCAAGAAGAGTAAGAAATAATTACTGATCCTACAGCTTCAGGAAATTTCCAAAGAAGATGGACTTGAAAAGGTCTTCCAAGTCCTACACAGTGCAACCAGGAAAAGAATGAAGTGGAAGAAGAAAATAACTTGATAGGTTACAGTTTAGTCAATCAAGTGTAGGAATAATGCTGTGATTAGGTACAGGGATGCATTGTATCCATTCTTTTAATTGTGTGATTCTCTTTTCATTCTTCACATTTTTTCAGTGTATTTTCCCATTCTATTCACAGTTTGTATCAATGTATCATGAAGTTAGTTCACTATTTTATGTAAGTGTCACATCTATGTTTATAAATTAATTTAATTAAGTCATAAACATGAATAATCACACAATATTCCCTTACTTTTTACTCCTGGAATTCTCAAAAAATCGACATCTTCAGCTTTTACATTTCTTTGTGTTCTTTGTGTTATATCTGACAACTATAACAGCAAATCTTCTCATTATTTTGGCAGTAGCTTTAGAAAATCAATTGCATAGCCCCATGTACTGGTTTCTGATGAACTTGGCTGCGCAGGACTTAGGCTCAGTTTCTGTCATAGTCCCAAAATCCATGGTGAATTCCCTCATGGACACCAGGTACATCTCTTACTCAGGATGTGCTGCTCAAGTCTTCGTATTTATCTCCTTTGCAGCTTCTGATTTATCCCTCCTGACTGTCATGGCATATGATCGGTATGTTGCCATTTGCCATCCACTGCACTATGAGATGGTGATGAATTGGAAAGCCTGCAATAAAATCATGATTCTGGTTTGGGTCACCAGTCTTCTCTATGGAACAATGCATACAAGTGGCACTTTTTCAATCCTTTTTTGTTCTAATGTTGTCAACCAATTCTTCTGTGAAATTCCACAGTTGCTAAAGCTATCCTGCTCTGGCTTCAATCTAATTGAACTTGGAGTTCTTATGGCCAGTGTCATTGCAGGAATTGGTTGTTTTAATTTTATTATTGCATCTTATATCATGATTTTCAAGGCAGTGCTTAGAATTCCTTCTGAACAAGGAAGGCAAAAAGCTTTATCCACTTGTATTCCTCACCTTATAGTAGTATCTATGTTTTTATTAACTGGATGCTTTGCCTATCTGAGACCTCCTTCTAATAGTCCATCTTACCTAGATTTTGGTCTGACTGTTCTGTATTCCCTTCTTCCACCCATGTTCAATCCAATCATCTATAGCATGAGAAATAAGAATATCAAATTGGCCCTTTCAAAACTGTGGAAATTCTGAAAATTACCTTTAATGTTGTTTCTATTCTGTTCATCACAGTTTTGCATTTTCCTGTCTTTTTCCTTGTATCTTTGAATTAAGAATAAATTACCAAAAAAAAAAAAAAAGCACAGTTAAGTTCCAGATACATCCAACCTTTCAACCAGGAGAATGGTAGAACTCCAAAAATTTCTGAGCATATATCGGTTTCCCTAATCAGTCAATGCAGTTTTCAGTGGCTAAATGTACATGTTTGGCAGCTTCTAGTATGCCACAGGAGAGCAACCAGTGGTGGGATTCAGCCAGTTGAAACCACTTCGGGAGAACCAGTTGTTAACTTTCCGAGCAGTTTGGCAAACTGGTTGTTGGAAGAAATAATTAGGGCAGAAAACCGGTTCTTAAATTACTTGAATCCCACCACTGTGAACAACCCTTGATCTTTAGTGGACTAGGATCAGGCTGTAATGTGATTATGAAAAAGAAGTGTAATTGAGAGGAAGTTTAAATAATATTTCCTATTTTTTCTGTTCCTTTCTGTAAAAAGCATTCTCCTCTAATGCTTGTTTAATAATATGGCTAGTTAAAGCTTTAGCTTTTCCCAAAGTACACAGGGATCTTCTCTCTTTAAATGGTCCTTTTATTGCCTGCTTTAATATTTTGCTCCTTCAAATCAATACAGACTCCTGACAACTGTCTGGAGAAATCCCTGCATTTCTGTTGGCAATGTTTTTTAGCAGAGGGTTGCCATTATCTCTTTCGTATATTAAGTCGTATATTAAGACCTGCCTTGTGGCGATAAGAGCGGCGAAACGTAACTATTTTTCCGCTCCTGTCACGTCTGCAGATAATTGCCCAGCTGCCCTGTTTAGGGTGACCCACTCCCTTCTCCATCTGGAAGCGCGGGAGGATCCCTTGCAGGGTCGGGTGGAGGATTTTGGGCATTATCTGCATGATAAAATTGATCAGATTTGGGATGGTTTGGCCCCTGACTTGCTTAGTTCAGATGGGGTGGCTGAGGCAGGTCTTGAGAGTGTTATCTGGGATGAGTTTGATCCTGTGACTCCCGAGGAC
>JANHZT010001873.1:181163-200094 GCA_032468215.1 Stegonotus admiraltiensis | reverse complement strand
CTCCCTCCCTCCTCTTCCTCTTCCTCTTCCTCTGATGATGTGTCATGTGAGGTGCTATTAATAAAACATGGCCATTTTTCCTGCATTTTGTCTGTTATTGGTGCAACGGCCATCTGCTGGACTATAATACTGTTGATATGGTCAAGAAGGGAAATATCTAATGACCATTAGAACAAGAACATCTCTATGACATGTAAAGGTGCTCCACAGGGGGTCAACTAGCACTCAGTGAGGGTCTAGTATAACTCGCCATGGCCAACTCATTGCAAGACAACTCGTTGTGGGACAATTCAACACTATATTAATCACTTCATTCAGTTACTTTTATCACCAGTGACCAAGTTTTCACCAAAATTACTGCAACTCTTGTATTTCTGGATTCAATTTCTTTATTTTAATATTATTGGTCACAGTTTTGTCAAAATTATTTTAACATTTGTATTTGTTGAATTGTCCCATGGTGAACTGTGGCATGGCAAGTTGTCTGTGGTGAGTTGTCCCATGGTGAGTTTTGCCATTCTGCCCAGTGCCATATATCTGTATCAGTATTGGTATCAGTACAGGTATCGGTATCGGTGTCGGTGTCAGTATCTGTATCCATATCTGTATCTGTATTTGGATCTGGATCTGGATCTGGATCTTTCTATTCTTCCTAAGAATTCTAGTTTGTGCACATAGTAATTTATATTTATCCTTACAGCAATCACATCAAATAATTTACTCCAAAAGATTGAGCTAAGATCATCCACTCATGATTATCATTAATTTCTGGCCCAAATTTTCTGTTTACTAGTTTGCTGGACAACACTTGTAATCTCAGTTGAAGCTAAACTTAGATTATCTACCCAATAATCATGTTTGCAGTAACATCCTGTTTCCACTTTTAATCCAGGCATGTTGATTTGTAGTCTAATCATACAATGAACACATTGATATTTGGTTCTACTGTATATGTCTGTTTTTCTACTTGAATCAGGTATACAGAGATATGAAATAAATAATTTGAGTAACCTTTTGGGAAGAGAAATGGACCACAAGAAATATTCAACTTCCCTTCTATCTTCATCAGTTTAACACACAATCAGGTTTCTGCAGGGGAAATACATTTCATGCCAAATAAATATCATACTTTTTCATAAGAGAGGAATACTTCCTTTGTAATCCCATGTTGCTGTCAGGTGAATTTCTAGAGCTCTTTAAAATACCATCAGACAATTTGTCCATCATCCTCTTAACCGTTTGATCTGTTGAGATGACTGCAGTGCTTACTAAATTCATTTAAAAGTGTCTTTGAGTCTTGAATCCCTTTGTTCTCTGAATTAAAAATAGCAGGAATAATCCTGCTTGATTTGCAAGATTCTTGTTGAGTAGCTTATAACTGTTGAACCAACAGTGACTCAGAGCACTCTCTAAAGGGATTGATGCCATTTGTCATATTCTAGCCAATATATATGTAACAAATCCAATAAAGGTGGACAGTCTGCCTTGTCACTTGAAATTCAGATGAATGGCTTACTTTCTTAGATGTGCAAATGTGATTTCCCCAATTTTTTTAAAAAAAGTGGGTTAGGGATTAGTTGGAGATTTTTTTAAAAAAACATTTCAAATAGGTAGGCAGTAGCAGGGGGAAAAAACCCAAAGAGCCAGCATAAGTTTTATTGCGGATGAAGGTAAAATAAATTTTGTTTAACATGGGGACAGTGGAATACTTTGGGAGGTGAGATGGGGTGGAGTGGGATGGTTGGAAACTATTTATTTTAGGTATTGAGTCATGGATTTTCCAGAAGCAGCTTCATTGTTTAAAATATTATTTAAACCTTCAATAATTTTGGCAGTTCCAGAACCATGTGATACTGTTGTAGAATGAGACTGATCAACATTCTGGGTCAACCAGAAACAGGTTTATTTGCGCAGGTTCAGAGGCAGTTTTGGACTTGCGGTTCTGAACCAGGAAGGGCTATGGTACAAACACTTTTATATCTTAAGAAGCACATGGTACAGGATGCAAAGACAGCAATATTCTATATATGGTTAACATACCTTTGTCAAGTAACGATTGGTTACATATCGACATCATCGTGGCCCTCCCTTGTATCTATGCTATAGAAGCTAAGTAACGTATTTTTCCTAACACTAAAATAGTTTTCTAGCTATGTTTCCTGTGTTAGCTTTTGTGGTTAGCTATGTGTGAAGTTTCCTCTCGCTAGGCTGCCTGCTAAAGAAACAGATGTTGCCTTATAAAGTTTGAAGGAGACCCTCCAGTGATCATATAATCTGACCCCAAATTCTATCTATATTAATCCATATTAATCTCTATCCATATTAGTCCATATTAATACCACTACTCTGTAAGCTACTGTACATTGGCTCCAAATAAGCTTCCAGTGCTTATATAATGTTTTGTATACCAGTGTTTGTATAGCACTTTAAAGTGGTATACAAAGAGCCATGATGGTACAGAGGTTAGAATGCAGTATTTCAGGCTAATTCAGTTCACTGTCAGGAGTTCGATCCTCACCAGCTCAAGATTGACTAAGCCTTCCATCCTTCCAGGGTCAGTATCAGGGCCGTCTTAACAGCATTATGGGCTCTGGGCAGGGGTGAAATCCAGCAGATTCTGACAGGTTCTGGAGAACCAGTAGCAAAAATTTTGAGCAGTTCAGAGAACCAGCAAATATCATCTCTGGCTGGTCTCAGAGTGGGATGGGAATGGAGATTTTGCAGTATCCTTCCCCTGCCATGCCCACCAAGCCACTCCCACAGAACTGGTAGTAAATTTTTTTGGATTTCACCACTGGTTCCGGGCAAAGCAGTGTACTGGGGCCCCTATGACAACTACTCACAGGAATAAAAATGTAAATGGTCAATAAAATTAAACATATATTTGTTTTATTGGCACTTCCAACAAAATCGGTGTTGAAACATTAAAAACATGCTGTGCAGCAACAGTTAATCAACATAATAAACATCTGAACAATACACGAGGCTTGAAAAACACAATAATACTCAGTAAGCCATACAGGTGCTGTATTTATATGATACAAAGTGCACTAATACACAGATTAGTATAGGGCTCCAGGGGTGAAATGCTGCTGCATACCAGTAGTGATGGTGGTGAGTGGTTTGGAGAACTGGTAGCGACGGCAGTGCAAGGCTCTGCCCACCTGCCCAGTTGTAGTTACTTCCTGGCTTTAACCAGGAAGTATCCTGTTTTTTACCCTGCGTGCAGTTCTGAACCAGTAGGGAAGGTAAGTAGATTTTACCCCTGTGGGGCCCCTATGCTTGTGGGGCCCACAGGCAAGTGCCCATCAGGCCCATGCGTTAAGACAGCCCTGGTCAGTATAATGAGTACTGAAATTGTTGGGGCAATATGCTGATTCTGCAAACTGCTTAGAGAATGCTGTAAAGCAGTATACAAGTCTAAATGCTATTGCTAGTTATCCCTTTTAAAGCCCTACATGGTATCGGACCAGGTTACTTGCAAGACTACCTTCTCCCAAGGAGGTCTACCTATCCCATACATTGCCATAGGGATGGCATGCTTCAGGTTTCCTCATTTAAACATTGCCATTCCATGGGATTTAGGAGGAAAGCCTTTCTGATGGCCATTTCTGTTGCCTAACATGATATTGCCCCCAATATACATCAGACCCCAACTCTGCTTACTAGGTTCAGTTGAGTGGTGACCCCTTTGGGTTTTATTTAACATATTTGGTCCAGCATTTTACATATTGCCTTTTGGAATGACATATGGTTATACTTTTTGTCAATGTTTACATTTGTGTGCTGCATGTTGCCCAGAGTCACATTGGTTCAGTTGGGTGCTTTTATAATTGAGTGAAATAAATAAATGAAAGATATCCATAAGCCAGGTGTCATATTAATGGAACTTTCTAACCCTATGGTCAACATATAGCAATAGGATTACATGATGGTAATGTATGTACATAGAGAATGTATTTTATGGAGGAAGTCAAGGTTTGTCCCCTGCCCCCCGAGATTGTTTTCTATTAGTATCCCCATTCTGAGCATGCCTTCACTTCAGGGTATCTGTTGATTTTGTTGGAATTAACTTTCTAAGTAGCAGATATAAAAGTGTGGCCTTATTTTAATTTCCAGTCTATAATTCACGTATACAAAAAGTGTCTTTATTTCAAGTAACCTAGTAATCATCTAACAGGTCAGTTGGGATGGGACTTAGTTTGAACTCATTTGCACCCAAATGTCTAGAGGATATTTGTCTGTGTTTTCTTTTTCTCTTCAATATGAACACTGAAAAGTGTTCCGCAAAGAAAAGCCTGTGTTTTGTGTGGATAGGAGTTACCAATAAGTGAGGTGGATTCTGGAGGTTGTTGAGTTTGCTTTCTATTGTGCTGAATGATCTTTGATTGGAGCAACCTTCTGTGAGATAATATTCCAGGAAGCATATTTTCCAAAATGTAATGCCTATCATATAGATTTTTGAAGGCCGTTTTTTAAATTCTAATGTGTCTACTATATACTTTTTAAAATTTCCCTTCATTGGATCACTTTTTACAACTGTTTTGGAAATCTTAATTGGTTAGCTTAGTTTTTCTTTCACTGTGTGTGTTCATTTCAGTGCATAGAGTTCCTTCCTTTAAACTCCATACAGAAAGTCAAGAGATAACAATATATTTTAATTGATGAGAATATTATAAAAAATATAACCCTGGTTGATGGATTCCAGTTAGGAATCAATCACTGTCTCTTAATTCGCTAATGAATCCAATGATAGAAGAAATGAAACATCACTGAAAGCGCCCACACAGGACATCCCAATTGATGGGAAGCCTTTTGATTTATTATACAACAGATAAGATCGGCATGATACAGCATCCTGATGGTTTATGAGCCTATGAAAATCCTTGTAGCGAAGGTTATTCTCAAACTCATAAAATTTCATATTCTGGTGCGTACTCTATCATCAGCCGGTAATGTGAGACACAGATTTATAAACATATTAATTATAAACAGAATTTACAGGGCTATCCAAGATGAAACATGTCATACTTGGTACGTTGAAAGCTAAGGAAATCCAGCCCCAACAACCACAGATCATTTCTGATGCAGTAGTTATTTTATGTTCAGGCAATGAATGGCATAATTTGAGAATAGGAAAAAGGTGCATCAAAATTAAATTGCATATCACTTGGTTATTTCTGTAGATCAGCAATAATAATAATAATAATAATAATAATAATAATAATAATGTGTCTTAACATTCAAATTTGAGAGTCTAATTTGTGATAATTCAGGTGTAGATATGGATTTGTATATAAGTGGTCCTCACTTAATGATCACTCTTTCAGTGACTATCTGAAATTACAATACATGCTCAATGTAAAAAGAAAAAACTTAATCCAGATTTTCATTCTTTCCTATTCACCTTTTGAAACAATACAAGGAATTTTGACCTTCCAAAACTGGAAGGATGTTTCTGAAACATTATAGCTTTCCTAGTTTTGGGAGCAAGAAGTAAAGGCAGTCATATATCATTTCCCATCCTTTCAGAACTAGCTAGTTTTGGGAAGAGAGATGGCTCCATAGTACAGTCAGTAATGCATACCCCTTTTGGTTTCTTTAGGCTGGTATATCATTGCCTTTTCCCCTCTGATCTTGGGCACTGCTTCTTCAAGCTGATCCTTGATTCAAAGACACAGATTCATCTAAACAGAAGGTAACCAACAATAATGGCTGGAAGAGACGGGCTGGGAAAAAGTCTCTTTCTTTTTCTGCTGGTCCATGGCACAACCTTTCTTGAGCTTGTAACTGTAGCAGAGGCTCTTTTGGAAGATGAGTTTAGTGCAGGGGTGAAATGCTACTGGTTCAGACCCATTTGCCCGAACCGGTAGTAATAAAAGCTACCAGTTTGGATGAACTGGTAGTAAAAAAACCAGCTGTGCCACGTGATTTATATTCACTAGACAGCAGGAAATCCTGCTTTCTAGAGAATCTAAATCGCGCGGCACAGCTGTTCCCCCCCTCGCTGTTCTACTTACTTAGAAAAGGCTTCTTAAGCCTCCTTTTTCAGCGCTGCACGGTAGCACCTGCAGTGAGCATGCGTGCAAAGTGCGCATTTGGCATGCACTGCGCATGTGTGCATGCAGTGAACCAGTAGCAGACTTTGGAGCATTTCACCACTGGTTTAGTGTTCTTCTAACATAGTTTCCTGGAACAGTGCTAAACCCATGACAAAAAGGGAGATAATACCCAGGTTGGGTCTTTCAACAGACCCAAATGAAACATTTTCACCCAACATTTGCAAGTTTTGATAGGAGACTAAATCTACCACTCTAGCCTTTTATGGAAACTCATGTGCTCCCTAGGTCAGTCCAGACTCCCTTTAAGGATGTGGGTGATTAAGTTTGATGGGAGGCAAGGGAAACAGGAACCCTGTAAATAAGTATACAGGGCACATTAAGTGCTGAACCCATAGTAGGATAGAGATTACCAGTACAGTCAGCAAGTTTTATGCTGGCATAGTTTTCTGTTGGTCAAAGACTCACGTACTTTAACTCAGCCATGAAAAAAAACCCTCAGATTGTAAGAAGTATTTTTAATGCCAGTCCATGGTTAATACTAGCCAGTCAGAGGATCACAAGACACAAAAACAATTAAATTAATACTTTTTCATATTTTCAAAACTTGAACATTGAAGAAGAAAAACAGAGGTTAGAGTTTTCCTTTAACCCTAAGGAAGATTTTCACAAAGCAGTCCATGCATGTTGGATTGTGCAATTTCTACTCGTTCTCTTCAATAGATGTCGCATAATAATGCCTTTGTCTGAATTGTCCCTTAAAAATGACCCTTAAAATATATACTAGGGTTAAATAAATTTCAGACATAAGGTTGGAGGAATAGATGTCAGGATTAATTATGGCCTTTAGAGCTTCTCTATATATTGCCCATCTTCAGAGAATACATTTCACAGGAAGAGAAAAAAACCCCCCTTCTATGAGCAATGGAGAATGGATATATTGGAACCCTTGCAGAAATGACGAGCTGCATGAAAATCCCATCTGATGTTTAGATTGATTAGTTATTCAATATTTCTCTGTGCCAGTGTGCATGAACTTCAGGCTCCTTCCCCCTTTTCCATCAGAGAAGGGGAAGAGGTTTCATATTGTAACAGACAAGGCATTGTCAATTAAGTATCACCTTCAATTTCCTTGTTTATGATTCTGTGGCTACTAAGCATCAATAAATTTCTGTCCTCCAGGTGTCACAAGGAAGATTGATTGTGCATGTCATCCTTGATATGAAGACATTTAAATGAAACCACAGTCTTCTTCCTGCATCAGCTTGGCTTTCTGCAAAGCAAAAGTGCCACTTGAAGAGGCCACTTCTTTAAATGTCTTCCTGTTCTATGAAGAAGTAATCTTTTTGCTTCGGGAATGGAAAAGGAGGAAGGATTGTGGGCAGGTGGTGGTGGGCACTTGGGGTGCTACGTGAACGAATCTTGAGCATTGGCCTGTTGATGGTGTTTCAACCCCAGACATCACTGTTTAGTTTGCAATTCTGCATTCCTCATGGAACTATTGTAAAGTTTATTCTACAGGTAGCCTTTGCTTAATGACAGTAACTGGAACCAGTAACTCTATTGCTAAGTGACATAGTCATAAAGTGCAATGTCACATGACTGTGCCATTTTATACTGGCAGTTGCAACAGTTCCAGTGGCTACCATTAAGTGAAGCACAGGCAATTGTTAGGTGTAACCTTCACTTGCAACCTTCACTTCCAGCTTTCAGCAAGCAAAGGCAATGGGAAATCCAGCAGGAGGTCACAAATGGCAATCATATGACTTCACATGTATTTCATGGATGGTATTAATTTATTATTCACCAATAATGTTCCATCCACTAGGATGCACATAATGGTTGATGCAGGGGTGAAATGCTACCAGTTTGCTCTGGTTCGGGCAAACCGGTAGTGATAAAAACTACTGGTTCGGGAGAACTGGTAGTAAGAAAACCCTACCTGTTCGATTGAAGTGGTAGTTAAAAAAAGCTACCAGTTTCTCTGAACTGGTATTTCCGATGATCAGCTGTGCAGCGGGGTTTAGCTTGGCAAAGCTAAACTGCGCTGCACAGCTGATCCCCCCGCTGTTTTACTTACCTTCTGAAGCCTACTTTTGGCATGTACTGTGCATGTGCACATGCAGCACATGCTGAAAAGAGGCTTGTGAAGGTAAGTAGAACAGCGGGGGAGGGGGGATCAGCTGTGTAACGCAGTTTAGCTTTGCTAGAAAGCAGGAAATCCTGCTTTCTAGCGAAGCTAAATCGTGCACCACAGCTGATCCCCCCTCGCTTCTACTTACCTTGCCAAGCTTCCTTTTGGTGCACACTGCGCATGCGCACACAGTGTGCATTTGGCACGCAGTACGCATGCGTGGCCAGTGAACCAGTAGCAAACTGGTTTGGATTTCACCACTGGGTTGATGGTCCTAGATGAGTCAATGTGGCTACAAAACTCTATTTGGGGGTACAGTGGTAAAATAAGTGGATGCATTGTAGCACAAGGCACATCAGCATTAGCATCATCAATCATGATCAATATTCTTGTTGGAAAATGAAGATGTTTTGGGTATTACACATGTGGGGCCTCCTCATCTTTGCTTTGTCCTAGCATGACCCCTAATTCAAGATCTCTTTTCTACTGATGTTGAAAGAAAGCAAAAATGAAAATGCAATACTGAAACCTAAACAGCAGCTATAATAGCTGCAAACATTTACAGCTTTCAAGTATATGGCTAGGTCAGTCAGATAAATGATTAAAAAAGAAAAAAAGAAAAAAAATGGGAGGAAGGGCTTCTCAAGAAGTAGAGATCTCCAGGAGCAATTTTATTCCATCAGTTTTTGACGAAATCAGGCAGCTCTTCAAATAATTTTGTGCCCCCCTGTTTACAATCTGAAAAAACAACAACAATAGTACTTTATTAACTGAAATGTTAATAAACAAATAGGGGTTCATTTTCTTCCCCACCAGCATCCAAGGAGCTGCATTCTGTGGATTCTGTCTAGAATTGGTTGAATGTCTCTATCCTAATATGTTTATTTTTCCACCAAAATATTTCCATCTTCTTATAAGGGGAAGTTAGTAAATGATGTTTTGACCTGTAACTCAGCAACTTGAAGAGAACTATAGGTACCCCTCCTCTTAGGAGATGAATACTTGAGAATTTCTATGCATTTGATTTTGGCCTCCTGGCCTCCTCGTTATTGGCAATGCACGTACAGCTTCATCTTTTAATTCTGAGCACTTCTGGGTGATGGCACTTCAGTATTATGAATATGACAAATCTGTGTAGCAAACCTGATAACAATGAGGGATACCCCAGCATCTTCCTAGAGGCATCTGGACAGTTGACATTGGCACTGGAAGGCTGCTGTAGATGCCAGAATGATGACTGGTACTCATGTGTTATCAAACCTGGCTGGCTAGCTCTTGGTAGAGCCTTGCTTCATCTTGCTCCTTGGTTTTTTTTGTTTTTTGTTTATAAAAGTCAACTCAAAGAGTGACTGATATTTTGTCATTACAAATTGTACCAATATATTCTATCACTTAATTACATTCTGTAAAATATTAACTTTGTCCCTCAACCTTGCTTCTAATCAATTTTATCGTGAGTTCAAATTCTTGTATTATGAATGAAGGGGGAAAGGAATGGTTCTCTACAACATTTATCATTTTTATAAACTCAGTTTATATCTCTCCTTCAATTTCCCCCCCCTTTCCTTCCATCTCCATGTACCTTTCATTGCAAAGAAATTGATCTGATGATTCAACCTGCTCTTTCTTTTTGGGAGGAGAGGTATTCTCCTCTCCTCTACCCTACCCCATCCCAGTCAATAGTCTCTGTTTTTCTTCCTTGCACCTCCTGAGCCATCTCTCTTTTTACGTCTCACCCCACCTCCAACTGCATAAAGGTCATCTTGGTTTTATTCAGCAAATGAATGCATCTCAGTACAATGTAATCCCAAATCTCGAATTCTGACCCTGTTGTTCCATAAGCGCCAGGGCCTCCCTTTTTTCAGACCTGGATTCCTCTGACTCCTAACTCCTTTGACACGCTTCACTAGAGCTAATAGCTTCCTATTACCAGTTACAATTTAGCATCTGAGCCAGGAGCTGGAAGAAGGGGGGGGGGAGGAGAGTGTAAATTATACGGCATTGCAGTGAACAAAGGTTTTATTTCTCCTGAGCGCAACTCTTTGATAGGAAAACGGGGGAGACAAATGTGTTGCTAATTTAATTAAGTAGTATGAGATTGCAGGGTCTGCAGATGCCATTTAGGGCTGGATTAATCAAGAGCAGGTGATGAAAATGAATAGTCACACATAATGTTAGCATTTTTAACAATCCGACACAGTCTAATGGAATCAAGTGCCAGTTAACAACAGGGCTCAGTTTTGCTTGCTAATCCAAATTTATCTCCACTTTCGCTCTGCACATCCATGCAAATCAATAACTCAGTACTGTTCCTGCTATAGGAATACCTCTATCTGGGACAGATTGAGCTATTTTTAGAATTTGCACCTCTGGGTTCCATGCACTCCTCCTGTATCTTAAGCAGTAAAAAAAAATTTCAAAGGCATTAATAGGAAATAAATTCTGTAAACAACAAATCTCAGGAGGTCAGGAAGGAAATGAATCCTTTTGGTTGAAGGCAAATGTTCAGTTGAAAAGAACCTTCTTATTTACATTTGCTATCAATAACATTTAGGGCCTTTTTTATAGCACAAGGATAAAGCAAAGCTTTAAAAACTGTCTGGATAGCTGTATTCAGAGTGAACCAGAATTCTTCCAGATTAGCAATTAGTTTCATATTATTCCGATTCTTGAACCTGTCATTCATGAGACAAGGCTAATCATAAACCATAAGCCTTCTAACCTTTTTTCTTGTTGCAGCCTGTTCTTTCATTCTGATTTACTATAACTTCTAAACTTCTGCAGTGAAACACAGTTCTTTGGGGAGCTATGTAGACTTTTCTTCCACTGCAAAATCTAGAATAGGACAACTTGCCATGGCCAACTCACCACAGCCAACTCGGCAGGGCTAGTTTGCCACAGGACAACTCACTACGAGACAATTCAACAATTCAATTTAATTATTTAAGGTAGTTAAAAATTATTTTAATTTTTGTCATTCACATTTCATTTTGTCTCTCCTTTGGCATTATTTCTTTAATGACTCTATTCCACTATTTCTTCAACATTAGTGTAACTCTTGTCCCACGGCAAGTTGGTGAGTTGGCCATGGCGAATTATCCCATGGTGAGTTGACTACAGGGAGTTGTCTGTGGCAAGTTGGCTGTGGCGAGTTGTCATAGACCCTGCAGAGTCATCCGGTTGCTATGAAATCCTACTTTTGCTTTTGTTGAATCTGGCCTCTCTAGCCTAATCTCTATCAGTTTCAAAAGGCCTGTTTGTCAGTTTGACTGCTACTTGTCTTTCTGACAGAATTATTTTGTACTCCAATGCTGATGTCTACAAATGATCATGAAGAAAATTATCACTTCTTTAAGCAGCAGTAATGCCAATGGATGCTATGGGAGAAAGACTACTGGTGAGGGCTGGAAAACTCTTCCTTTCCTTCTGTCTTTTCTCTATTCATAGGTGTAGCTAACACAGTTGTTACTGAAGAGCACTAGGACTTAATAAGGAGCCCAAAAAGCTTGCTGGCAGCTGCTATTTTTCTCAAAGGATCCATGGTTCTATAATGGATATGGAGGGAAAACTTGGGCTGTTTAATTGGTTGATTATCTTTCAAGCAAAAAGCTGCATATAATTTTCATTCATGAATTTGTATTGCCACACAAAGGCAAACATTGAAATTGGCACTGTGACTATTACTGGCAAAATAAGTTCCACCTTTCAATGGGTATGTGACTATTTTCAAAAGCTGGTGTGCCAATGAACTGATCAGGATATTTCTGCATATAAAATTAGGGATTAGGGCATAGAGCACTAATACAACTTTGTACCTCCTCCAGATGTTCTACTATTACATTATTTTCTATGGAGAGCTGACCAGGAGTATTAGAGGTGACACTCAAATCTGCACTACAGGTCACCTTGAAACTGATTAAAAGCAAGACTGGCTGGGGAATTCTGGCAGTTGAAGTCCACACATCTTAAAGTTGTCAAGTTTGAGAAACATTGTCTTAAACTATAGGCACCACTGCTATAAACTAGCTTTATGAAGGCCAAAGATTATATATATAAATAATTTTGCCTCTTAAGTCAGGAATTCAGTTGTACTTTCTAACTTCATGCAAAAGACAATAATACATAAGTTTAATAACTCTGAAATCCCAAAACCAATGCAAACCAATGACATAGTGTTCCCATGAAGTTCAGTTTCAACAACCATAAGTTTGGCATGTTATTACAACACTCATTACAATTAGTGAACTTTAGTTGGAAGCAAAATATAACAAATTATTGAGCATTCAATGACGTTATCAATGAAGGTTGTAAAGATGGACAATTAAAAGTAGTATACATTTAAATTGGCAAAGCAAAATAAAATAAAATGCAGTGAAATAAATCTGTTAATAAATAGTAACTCCTCTATATTGTATATCCAGACAGAAACTCTACTCTTTTCTTTTCTTTTCTTTTCTTTTCTTTTCTTTTCTTTCTTTCTTTCTTTCTTTCTTTCTTTCTTTCTTTCTTTCTTTCTTTCATAAATCTTTCATGCCTCATTTAAAAACATATTTTAATAGGAGAATTTTGAGGTGTGTTCAATAAAATATTTTCATGGAAAGCCTGCAGAAAACTCATAATTCGCCAAGTCTCTTTGCTATAATCATGTAAATCATACTGCATTTATTTATGCAGTATCAAAAAAAATCCTTTAGTGATTATAAGTTTGACGCTGTACATAAAAATGAATTGACAATGTTGCAGGGTTTCTATCCGTGAATGGTGTACTTTTTTTGTCTTTTTCTTTAAGGAAACCGTATTCACATGATCTCCCTGCACGACATCACAAATATCCCATCTCTGTTTGTTGGCCTTATATGCATGAATAATTTTCCCAGTGCTTGTTTGTAGCACAACCAGAGAAAGAGAGAATTACTCCTTCACAATCTCTTGTTGTCCTCAATCAGCATTCAGTTGGCTTGAGCTGGCTTACAACAGTGTAAAGACATTGGTGGCATGTGTTATAATATATCGAGCATTGTCCTCTTGAAGAACGCACGAAAGAAAGAACATTGTTCAACCAGGGAGCAATTCATTGGGTTTTTCCCAGAAACTCTTGGGTCAAGTTTTTATAGGCCTATTTGATTTTCAAATTCTTTTTCCTCCCCTTTTTCCTCACAGTGTGCCATAGTCTCCAAACTTGTCTACATTTACTTCTCATGTTTTGTGCATGGTAGATGTCCTTTAAAAAGAGTATCTCAAATAAGTCTTTATTCTTGTTTTGTTGGCTCTTCTTCTGTGTTTTCATGAACTCTGGCCCTGACCATGGCAACTGCGAGAAAAATGTTAACATTGATTGACACAATTGAAAAAGCCTCCATCCCTATCCGCATTTCAAACACTTGGAGAACAATGGGGTTTGGTGTGATTGAATTAATGAGATAGCGCAGACTGTCAAAAGAGCACACATACTTTACATAAACCTGATTATCTTTACATGGCAGAAATAAGAGAGAGAGAGAGAGAGAGAGGAGGAGGAGGAGGAGGAGGAGGAGGAGGAGGAAAAGTAGGGAGTGGAGGTTTGGCTTTCTGTCCTACTTCCAAAGGAGTCATCAAAATGGATGCCTTAGCTCAGAGAGTGATGTGCCGACTCAGTTGGCCTTTCTCTCCCCAACTGAGCCTGCTTAGCATACATCAGCCATGGTCTTTAACAAGTCTATTCAGGAAACTGTGCCCCAAACAACACTCTTTTCACTAGTCAGCATCTCTCTTGCTGATTCCCTTCTTCTCCTGGGAGCCACTGTTTAACTTGAACTAAGCATATATTCCAACAATTAGATCTGATCTGGCTCCTCCTCCCCTAACTTAACCCCCAAAGACTGACATCACTCATGACTATAATATACATTTAAGGAGGTGAACCTCAGCCAGTCCTGCTTTTAAAGGAACAGAAGAAGGTCCAGAGTGGGAAGGGGGCTTGTGAAAAATACCTATTTCCCATTGTACAGGTAGAAATTAGATGTAAGTCTTTGGAGAAAATGCTTCCCCAACCATTCTGTTTTAGAAGTAGAAACAGATTCAGCAGCACACCACTTGTTTGTAAATGAAAGCTGAAGAGCTTTACTTTTTGCTTTCAAAATGGTGATGCTACCTCAGGCCTGTGCAACAAGGTCTGAGGTAGCGTCACCATTCAGCAGACCTATCAAGCTGAAACTAGTGCACCAAGGGACCAAGAGTACTCTTAATCACCCAGCAGGCCATGAAAAAGGCTGATGGGCTGTGCCTGACAAGATCAAATCTAGGTTTTTGTCAACCTGCTGTATGGTTTAAATGGTTCTGAAACCAAGTATAATCCTGCACTCCTATTTATGGGGCTTTCATGCCTCTTTTTTTCCTTCTTGGCTACACTTTTATTATTTAGGAACAAGTTAAACAAAATAATATTCTGAATTTTAAAATAACATAAATTTCTACATAAATTTTAATTTATTTCCTTCCCTCTTTCTCTTTTAATAAGCAGTGCTATTAATTCCAATCATACAGTAAACACTGGAATTTCTTTAGAAGACTTAGGTCAAATTCTCACATGCATACAGTATATACACATTACCTGAATTCTCAATTCTTAATGAATTGAGCAAAAACATGTAAATAATTTCCAGCAGAAGAGTTTTTTTATTGGAAGTGGTATGAAACTGCACTGAAGATTAAATAGGGATCTGTATTACATTCAACCTGAAACAATACTGTTTTGTGCATTTAATGAACAGTAAAAGAATAACATATATAGAGGACATTCATGTTTTTAGTTGTTGTGCACAAACATTTCCTGATTTTTGTTGTCGTTGTCATAGGGATTCCTCTTTGTCTTCATATTTTGGCAAAATCTCTAATCAAAGAAGAAAGAGATGAAATGTAGAATAATATGTTGGTTTAGTGTCTTAGCCGTACCAAGCATTGGTTTACAAGGTTTATATTGGTTTGTATTGTTTATATTATAAATCTATCTTATTTTTCTCTTTTCCCATTTTATCCACAGAAGAATCTGGACTTAGGGAGAATGAGTGAGTTATTCTAATTATTTCCAATGCATTGAAGAAAATGAACTATTTTGTCTCAGAGAAAGTTGCCTGTTACTTCTCTACTCGAGTATATAGTTTTTTATGAAATTGAATTATTTAGGCAACCATTTTAACATCTTTTGAGGAAAGAGAGAGGAAAATAAGTTAACTAACTTACAACATTGCTAACAACAAAAGAGAGAGAGAGAGAGAGAGAGAGAGAGAGAATTACCTTTATCCAAATGTCCCAGAGGGTGAATGTTTATATGTTTTATGGCTATTCCTCAGCATCTGGGTACTTTATTTTTTTGTTGCTGAATATTGTTTTTAATCCTATTATTATTTGGAGCTTGGTAAGCCACTTAGAGTCAGTCATGACTGGAGCAGCATATAAACCTACCTAAAAATACATAATCCATCCAATCAGAAGTCATGCACAGAACAATGACACAAAAAAGAGAAGCTGGACTTTTATTTTTTCTTTTCTTTTAAAGTTCTTTATTCTTATAAGATTTTTCTCGAATCAATGTTATATTTTGGCAATAGTGACTTTCCTGAGGATGGGTATGAGTATTACATGTCATTTGCCTTTGAAGTCCTAAGTAAAGGTCTAAGTGTTAGCTCTGCTGCAGATTTTTTCTGAGACTAGCATAAAATGGGAGAAGGCATTGGCTGTACGTTAAGACAGATTTACTTATTCTGCTTATAACTAGAGTGGCAATATTCCCCACCATCTCATCTTTCTTTCCTGGATCTCTAGATTTCTGCCAATCCCCCCCCTTTTTTTTTTTTAATGCTGTGAGAGACCATCAGCCAAGAATGTAGCTATCCAATCCTCTTTCAGTATTTTGCTTGCTCTTCTGTAGCAGAATTTGAGACTGTCTGTTTCTTTAATTTTCCTGCTTTTAGCCACTATCAGGTCTTGTTATCTGGTTTGCCTGCTATTTTTTAAAATATACTGGCCATGTAATACTTTTCCTTGCCATGTCCCTTTTGGCTTCTCTAGCACTTCATGGTACACTAGTTTCAGTCCTCCTCCGCCTCCTCCTCCGCCTCCTCCTCCTCCTCCTCCTCCTCCCATGAAAGTGTATTGTGGGAGAGGTGTGGTGATGTATTCCTTATCCCAATCTGTGGTTGAGTCATTTGAATTGCTTCCCCCCCACCCCTAATGAAATGACTCAAGGATAGTTAGGGGTCAGGGTTGGTAATCATACTTTCAGATACCCCAACATTCTTGCTTCCTATTGGTCTATGTGCTTGTTTATTCTTTTTGCTAACTGTTGCTGACTGCCTATGGCCTTTAAAATGGACTTGGACATGACTTCCTGTCAAACTTGAGAACACCTTTAGTGAGAAAGCTGTAAAAGGAAACAGGGCCGCCAAAATTCACGGTGGTTAGAGAGCATCAAACCAACATCAGCTGGAGCATAAAACAACTAAAATACATTGCACAAGATCAGTAAATGTGGAGAGCTGGTTCATAGAATCACCAAAAATCAAATACAAATTGAATGAATAGCATCATCATCACCAGCCAGATCAGAATGCTAAGGTTTAAACTGAAGTTTCTCCTCTATACCTTATTAATTCTTGGTGTGTTCTCAACTGATCCTTTCAAAAAGGACCGGTGATTTCCCATTAATACAGATATACAAAATAAAATTAATGAACACTATAGAGGCTAGTATAAGGGCATTTAAAGGACAATTGAGTAGCTGTCAGTATAAGGTTGATTTGCAGAAATCTACAAACTGCAAATAATCATCCATTACTAATAATGTTAGAGTTTGCATAACTTTTTTTCTTTGGGAAATAGCTTCTTTAGTTATTTATTCTTTAATTATTCTAGTTATGTAATTATTTTAATTAAAATATATTGAGGATAATAATAACTTTTATTTACGGTCACAGACCAAAATACAAATATAATTACAAAAGAACATAGGGAAAGTAGCATCATAAACAGTTGGCCACCAGAAGCCTTGGCTGAGAGGAATATATGTTGAGGATGTTGATATTAGGTCTAACTTCAGAAGTGCTGTTTCAGGAAGTCAATGCTGCTAATGTTACAACTTTCCTGCCTGAACTTTTCTTTGAGATTTAATAGTATTACTTGCTCAGGTTCAGTCCCCTTGGTCATTTTACTTTGTATGCAGCACAGTCTTTATACAATCCTCCTTAAGTAACTGCAAACAATTAAATCATTAACAGTAGCATTAACAGCAGAAAACTAGGGAAAGTTTTGAGGCCAATCCCTGTCCCTGCCCAAGATATTGACCAGATGAGAAACACTTGCAAAGTGAGTATCTGCTGAGATTGCAGGGTGGTGGGTTGTCGCAGGTTAATGGAAATATGCAACAAGAACCAGTAAGGCTTAGCGAAGTCTGACTATATGTTCTAATGGTCATTCAATTGCATATGTAGCTCAGAGAAAGGTTCCATTTTGTTACATTCTGCCTTTCTTGTTTTGCCAACATGTTGCCATCCTTTCCAGTATATCCATTCTCTGGTAGCCATACGAATTGCCTTAGCAAGGAGAATGAATTTTTTTGTGGGACTTGTGGAACTGTGTTTTCTTATTTTGATTCTGATATCGTGCAGTCAGGGACAAAGCAGAGATGTCTATACTCTATTTGATAATTAAAGAGGCTGAAATTGAATACCTCTGATCTTAGCTGTATGTGAGGAGGGCTCTAAACCACAAAGGGTTCACAACAGCTTATGAGCTTTTGTTCCTTGCCTAGACCTGAGGCAAATGCATTTTATTCAGCACTAATCAGACAATCATCATCCATTCTAAGCAATGAAATAGCCCTAATATAAGACTACATGTCCCTAAAACTATACAACAGAGACTGTGGGCCACAACTTTTAAACAGGAGTAGCTTCACATTCCTCATAGTCATGATAGCTTCTCAATCTGCCTAACAATCAGATGCCCTTGCATAGATCAGCTGAGTTGCTAGTTCTTAAAATGATTGTTAATGATGTGATGAATTATACATTCTGTTAATTAATGTCTCGTTTTGCATTCATTTAATTTTTAAAAAAGGAAATGCTAATTTCTTCTAGAATTAGGAAGGCGATATCATAGCAATAACACAGGAAAAAAACAATCCATCCCATTTATAGATTATTTTTTACAAAAACTTATTTTTCTAGGAGTGACCCAGTGGCAAGAGTCCATTTAAACTGAACAGCGAGGACAGAGAATTAATTAATACAGAACATTTCTGTCCCCAGCAATCTAAAAATAATAGGGTTATCAGTGCATGTAACATAGATGTTAAGGTGGGTAAGAATATCAACCTTGCTGTCAAGCAAAAACTTGTAGTTAATAGCGAGTCCCATACCATGTGCACTAATCAAACAGGTGGTAAGGCAGTAGGGGACAACACAGGTAATGTAGAAAGTAAACACAGGGTCAGTCAAAATGGATCCAAATGTCTATACACCAATGCACAGAGTATGAGAAATAAACAGGGTGAATTTGAATTAGAAATTCAAGTAAATGAGGGCAGATATTGTTGCCATTATGGAAACTTGGTGGGATGAAACACACAAATGGAACGTACAGCTAGAGGGGTTTAAATTATTTAAAAGAAATAGACCAAATAAAAAAGGAGGTGGAGTTGCACTATATATAAGAAATAACTACATCTCTACAGAAATAGAGCACAACAATGATGAAAATTATC
>JANHZT010001873.1:152585-169984 GCA_032468215.1 Stegonotus admiraltiensis | reverse complement strand
AAATTTAATAAATAATTTAAATTTATTTATGTATGTATGTATGTATGTATGTATGTATTTAAATAAATAAATAAGTAAATAAATAAATAAATAAATAAATAAATAAATAAATAAATAAATAAATAAATGAATGAATGAATGAATGTTTGTTGGAGACACTGTAAATAATAAGAATTAGTCTGATACTTTCATTGCCAGGTTAATCACCAGGTCAATACTTGAAGACCTGCAAGGCATTGCCTGCATTTTGTATGTTAGATATACCACATTGATTACTTCCTCTTGCACAATTAATCCACCAGCACCATTAAAAAAAATTACAGGAGCAGGCTTAAAAAAAATTCACAATTATTTTTTTTAGTACTTTTTCCGTTTTTTTGAGGAACCTTTGATTTTGATGAGTGGGTAGACGGAAGAAAATATCTTGCACTGGCCTAAATGACATTCTAAATGAAAACTTTCTACATAAGTTGAACTACTGAGGGATCTCTGTGTTAGAGAAGTTTTACATGCATTCGGGGAACATTTGCAATTCATGATGATGACCATTGGAAAGTTGGCTGGACAAAGAAAATTCATAAACATTTAATAACTAGATATGCTAGATATAATTGCTAATGCAAAGCTAAATGGTTGAAATGTCCTTTACTATAAAAGATTTTTATGATTTGATCATATGAAATAACTTGGCTGCATCATTGCCCTGCATGAACTGAAGGTTAATCCAAGGTCAGTCCAAGACATTTTGCTCCACAAATTGTTCTGCTACCACTACTCTCCCCAACTAGGAGAATAGCATTCAAGTCTATGTTATTTGCAAATTCCAAAGAATAAATAATGAGAATGATTAATGATATCCTTGGCAATTTGTTTTGCTTTCATTATACCCTTAATCTGTTGTTTGAGCTACTATATCATTCTACCTAAATTTCATCCCTTACATTGCTCCAAAGAGCAAGACAGAAATCAATAGATTCAGTCCAAAAGTAAAAAAAAATATGATTTAGATATAGACTAGAATCAACTTGGTGAAGTAAGAAACATGGGACATTAAAACAGACTGTCCTGCAACGTGACAGTCCCTCTTACACTGAGATTTTTTTTTTATAAAGCAAAGACTGACAGGAAGTTGGCTTAACTTATTTCCAATTCTGTGAAGTCCCTGGTTATGGGAAAGTCAGAATAGCGTAATGGTTGAAGACCTGATTCTTGGAGTAAAATCAGGGAGACTCATTTTTAAATACTCCCTCAGTCCTGAAAAATCACCAAATTCTTCCTAACTAACTCACAGGGTTAGTTAGTTCTGAAGAAAGAAATATGTTGAGTTTGACTTGAGGGGGAATAAAAATATAAGTAAGGTTACAAGAGAGCAGCTTTTTCTTTTCCATAATTAGGATGATTTTGGAGATCTTCAATAAGTTTTGAAATAAAGCTTAGGCTGCTAGTAAACTGACGAACAAAGAGATTTCAAAACAACGTACACTGAGTGTAATATGTACATTGAGAGCATAGGCACCAAAAACAAATTCCTTGTGTGTCCAATCACACTTAGCCAATAAAAAATTGAATTCTATTCTATTCTATTCTATTCTATTCTATTCTATTCTATTCTATTCTATTCTATTCTATTCTATTCTATTTGACACAAATATATATTTAATATTATCTGGTATATGAATTAGACACTTCTTATAAAGTAGAAGGCCAACTTTAAAACCATAAGCTGAAAAAGGCAAGTATTATCCTGCTGTGA
Source organism: Stegonotus admiraltiensis (assembly GCA_032468215.1). Taxonomy (NCBI): domain Eukaryota; kingdom Metazoa; phylum Chordata; class Lepidosauria; order Squamata; family Colubridae; genus Stegonotus; species Stegonotus admiraltiensis. Next base: position 168,231 of record JANHZT010001873.1, on the reverse strand, counting down.
AAAACAGAGCAAAGCGAAGAGATTATCTAATGTGGAAAAACCATTATTATTGTATCACAGGAAGAAAAGAAAATAGAGAGAGAAAGAGAGAGAGAGGAGAACAAGGAGGTAAAAAAAGAGCATTCATCATCCACATAACCTCCAGCTTTTTGCCTCACCTGAACTGATAGGCTTTCCTTACCCACAATGCCCTGAGTGGATGATTAAAAAGAAATGGGGGGCTTAAGTGTGGGGTAAGTGCAGGATCTCTGGGGCTTTGCAAAGCACTGAACCGTGTGGCTACAGCTGTCTTCCAAACAAGCCTGACATTCTTTATTTATTTGTTATGAAATATTTATGGATGTTATGAAAGGTTTAAAATAATGTGTCCGTCTCCCTCCTTGCCTATTTCTTCCCTCTTCCCCTCCCCTTTTCTCTTTTGCCCTGGCACACTCTTTTCTAATGCATCAGTAATTCTGGCCTGTGGACAGTAGGACAGCACATTAGGCGGGATGTTTCTGCTGTATCACATTCTTTCTGCCTGAGAGAAAATATCATTCCTAGTAATTTTCTACACTTATACAATCTGCGTTGACAGTAAATAATTGATGTATGAATTTAGGACTAAACTCCAACACAATATGACTTTATGTCAAAGGGTTACTCCCAGCAGATTTTGAGCTAAATCATCTTGCAAAATGGGTTCTTTCAGTGGGAAAAAAAAGGCTTTTTGAATTATTTTAATGGAAATATGGGACCTCTGTGTAGCTTTCCTTTTGATGAGGTCTTGTTTTGCATGACTGGTAATAAAACCAAGCAATCTACCCATTATGAGATTGGAAATGTTTCATTTGTGATCACAAATGGATTTTTTTTTAGACTGACACAAGCTGTTTTTGTTCCTTTCATTCTATTTTCCCCTCCCTCCCTCTCTTTTCTTTTCTTTCTTTTTTATTGTAGTAGGAGAGACTACTGTGATAGGGTGCCCTCTGCTTTTCATCCCTGTATCTTCTGAACAAAGTACAATTACATTTTAAATTACAAGCTAGATATATTTGCAATTTATAAAGATACATAACAGGGAAGAAAGGCTTCAAATAAAAAGAATACAAATTTCCTCCGATTGCCTCAATTAAAATCTCTTTCATCCCTAAGGGAAAGTGGTAACCATCCAGCAGAGGCTAGAAAGAACAGAGGACACGATATAGTTGGAAGTAAAGAATACTATATCTATTATAGACAAGTCAGGAAGATCAAAGCAAAGAAATTACTTGAATGCCTCATAGTCAAATCACCTCTCTTTGGTGTTTTTGTTTTAATGGACAATAGATGGAAGTAAGGAATGTTCTGGTTTTCCTTTTAACATTCTACTTTTGCATCATTGCTGATGTGGCAGGAATGTATAAAAGAGCAGGGTTTCTTTTTGCATTAAAATATAATTACAGTCTGTGAATAAATGTCAGGATTATTATCTTGATCATGATTTCTTTGCTGCTTAAAAATTGTAATGATCCTTGTTCACTTAAGTTAAGCTTCCACTTACAGGAAAATAATTGAATTTGTTGTGGTGAGTCACCTGAATGCCGGCAAAAGTGCTTCTTGTGAAACTGGACAAAATTGCCCCTTGGGACAATAAAAGAAGCCATGCTTTCCTTTATTGGCATAGAATTGCTATTGAGCAGAGAACATGTGCTGTAGGTGGCAGTCCTGTCTCTGAGGGGAAAAAGCAAAACAAAACCACAGTTTCAGTTTTCATCAGGGATAAACAGAGAGGGAGGGAGAAAGAAACAGAGAGAGACAGAGAGCATCAGAAAGAAAGGCACAAACCTACACTGTTTTCCTGCAATCCAACTTTCACTTTACAGTCATTCCGTTTTGTAGCTCTCATTTCACAGCTTGTTCTTCTGCACAGAGAATTCTTTACCAGTGTGACTAGTAATGGATTTGCTTTCTGCCATTTCCAAATGCTTTAAAATATCCTTTTCTTCCAAGGGAACGAGGGGGAAGGAAGGAAGGAAGGAAGGAAGGAAGGAAGGAAGGAAGGAAGGAAGGAAGGAAGGAAGGAAGGAATAATTTCCATTTGCTGGAAGCAAAATTCATTGTGCATATTCCTGACATGCATCAGTAAATCTGGGGAATTTCTTCAAAAAGAGAGGCAGAGTTTTGCAGCCCTAAGTCAGTACAGCTGCATAAATGAATGGACACAGCTTCAAAATCACACACTTAGGATTGTGGTTGATAACTTGTGTAGTTTTGCTTTCCCCAACTTCCTTTCTAAAAATCATGAGTTCTTTTTGCTAATTTTTTTGGAAAAAAAGTATAAATGTTGCCAATTTCTCAGTAACATTTACCATTTACCAAGGGTAGAAACTGGAATAATCTACGTGTAAAAAGAATCCGTGTGCTACAACTGTTACATAAAAATGTTTCCAACTGCTTTTAGGTGCATTACATCTTTATTTAATCACTATTAAAATGTATATTCTACCTTTCAGTCTAACATATTCAACTGAATGTTATGTATTATGCATGAATGTTTGACATTCTTTCAGTCAGTTTAGTTTATATAGTAGTAATAAGAAGTTTATCACAGTACTTTTCTGTCTGAAAGTAAAAAGGAGATTTAATTCCCCCCCACATCTGATTCTATATCATTTCATAATAGCAGCTGCCTTAAACCAAACCAAAATAAATGTTTGTGACTGAGCAATGAAGAATTGTACCATTGGATGAAATGGATTTGGACAATTATTTGACTCATAATCATAAAAGAGGATGTGCATTTTAAGAGAGAGAAGGAAAAATGAATGGTTAGTGAAACTGTATGCCATTTTACACGAATAGAAATAAAAATCAAATGTAGAATTCAGAATTCAGAAAATCGAACCAATAAATCGAACCAATAAATAAAAATATAATTCAAGTAGATATAGAGTATTATGGTGGGAAAGAAAGGTGGCCTCTAATTGTTAACTGATAGTGGACAATGTTAAAGCACCTATGCTTCTTTTTATGATCTTTGACTTTGGACTTAAACTGAACAGCCTATCAAAGAGAAAATATCCACTATAAATAGCACAGAATGACAATCTTAACATGGATTTCTTTTATATTTTTAAAAAGTTGTTCTGTGTCTTTTCAAAACAAAAAACATGAGACAGTCTACAGCTCACTGATGCAAGCTTTTAATAGAGTTATAGTTCTCCCATTCCCAACATAGCAATCAGCAAAAACCATGTTGTCTCAATTAAATTAAAAATGGACAATTCCTTATCTGGAAATCCTATCATGAAGATGACAGAACAATTTCAACAGCATCCAAGTAGAAAACTGGCTTCTGCAAACCTAACTCCTCTAGCTGAAACATTTTAAAGTGATGTTATGATAATAAAAATGTATATAAACTGAAATTTCAAAGTATTCACCTCTTCAAGGTATTCACCTCTTCATTTGCTCTTGCAAGGCTAGAAGATGGAAACACAATGACAGGTTAAAAGTCTTGCTATCTGCCTGAAGGCCTGGCCTTTTATTTTTCCAAGAGTGTCAAACCAGAATGTCCTAGAACTTACAGTATATGAAGGATATTCAGGCAGGAGTTTTCTGTATTCCCAACATTCAGCATTCATAGGTAAAGTCTCTTTCAAATCAAACTCTAAACATCTGAGTGTAGCCAATGACCCTGGTATTCTGCAGAAGAATTTCATCCAGATACTAATCAGGCTTGATTCAACTTAGCTTCAAAGCTGAAGCAACATCAGCCCACCAGGTATTACTATGTTTTGAGGCATTCAGTGATATTTGGAAATTCTGTCTTGAAATCATGGCTGTCCACTGCAGAAACAGCTTCTGGTAATAAATCACTAATTTCTTATTATGTAGGTATATACTAAATTTAGGGAAAATGTAATGAGCTCTAAAATAAAAACGTTTTAGTCCCATGGCAGAAACCACTGTGTATTCTGACAGATGCTTAATTCCACATTTTAAAATGACCCATGTTTATAACACAATACATGGATTTGGTCCGAAACAGTTGTTTATTTTCTGGGGGAAGAGATTCTTTCCAATAGAAGTGGCACCAATATCTATCTTTTTTTCCTGCTCCTAGCTATTTTGTTTTGTTGTTACTGCAGTTGTTTTAAATACTGTACAACACCTTGACATAAGCTGTCATCCAAATATTCTGAAAATATCCAGAAGAATACACACACACATGCAAACACACACACACTTTCAGAATTTTTCTCAATCTCTCTTATCTAAATGCATCTCATTACTTGTGAACTGACGACCCTCTTTAATTTTCCCATCCATGGGGAAATTTTAATTGACAGGTGGGCATTTGGTTTACTGAATCTCAAGTTGCACTATGTTAAAAAAAATCTCAATGCATTATAAATAAAGTTTTGAATTAGTTAATTTCTTATAAGATCAGAAGAGGGGGCTGGAGACAGAGAATTCAAAGCTTGGTGGAATGAGACTAGAATATAACAATTCAGTTAAGGGCTTGCATGATTGGTTATGGGTTTTTTCCTCTTAAAACAGGGATGGTGACCCAAGGGACTAACTAGCGCAAGTGCTGTCTGGGAAAATGGCACACCAAGGAAAGGCTACAGCTGTTAAAAAACAAAATAAAAAACCAACAACCCAGCCCTAGAGAGTTTTAAGCTAGATAGTAGCTGAGCTAGAATAGCCTGCAGTGTGCAACTAAGATTGGAATGTGTTAATGCTGTGCCAACCTTTGCCTTGTGATTTTTCAGACCCACCCCCCCGCCTCTATGAAACAAACTTTGTTTACCTTATTCTCAGGTTGCTGGGAAATTTCTTCAGAATTGTTCTTTCGGGTGTTTTTGAGTTTGCTTTATTGTTAGAGGCAGCGAAAGATCTTAACTGCTGTTACTGTTTCCTCCTCGTCTTTTCATTACTATGGAATGTATCTGGATGCTCACTATTTCTTATCTCTAACTATCCAATCCAAAGAATCCCTTCCTAGTTTTATTCCCTTGGGATTTAACTGAAACATGGGAAGCCAGGAAGTGTGCAGGCAACTGCTGAGAGGACTAAATGATTACACACAGTCTTTGATCATTTCATAACTAAGTACAAGAATAACACACCCTGTTCAGGAGTTTAGCACAATTCTCTTCTCCTTTGCGAAAATATAGAAAACAAATTCTGCTTTATTGAACTAAATGAGAAGTAGTTAGAAAAAACAGAGCAGGTGGAAGGAGGAGATTTTTACTTTATATTTGTACAGCCCAAGATTCTACTGAAAAGTGTTGTTTTCCTTAGAGTCTCTGGCCTGTGAACAGCTTGACTGCCTCCCCAAAGGGTACCTATTACTATCATAAAACCAAGAACTGGTGGCATGTATTTCAAGACGGCAGAAGATGAGATTAAACAGCATCAGGCTGTTTTAGTTTCATGTTGCAAAAAAATCGGAACTGGATAATGTAGGCCTGCACAACTGATTATGCTCTCCCTTTTAAGCTGTGTGCCCACAGCCCTTCAGCTATGCATGGGACCTGATTGCGAGAACTTCACAAACCACATGGGGTATTAGCATGGCTTTGAGCAATTTGAGTTTTGCAAATCTGGGTGTATATTGACCAGATGCAGGACTCTGGATAAGTGTGCATAGTAAGCCTTTGAATACCAGGCCTCCCTTCAACTTTAAAAGGCAACCCTTGGCTTCTAAAGCAGAGCAAATACATTTTAAGGCTAAATGTAATTTAGAAACGCGTATATTTAGATAAAGCATATGCTTTATGTGCTCTTTGCAGGAAAATGTGTACAGAAACATTTATTCATGTGTTAAGTTTTTAAGGCCCCTAGATAAAAAAAAATGACACTATAACTTGGGACCTATAACCCTCTTGATCTCTGAAGAAGGACAGAAGCAACATTGACTTCAGTAAGTATCAAGATTTAAGAGTCTCACAGCAAACAACAACAATAACAAAATTACATCAATGTTTCTTTTATCATTAAGCAGCCACTAAAGAGGGCAGTGATGAGCAACCTCTTGTCGGGAAAGTAATGGTTAACATTTCCAGGCGTGTGAATTGTAACATGTGGGGTATATACAAAATGGGCAGGACTATTTTACCCAGATGGGAATTCTGAGTCCTTTCCTGGGATTTGTAGGAGAAGCATTATTATTTTTTTCTCTCTACTTCTTTAAAAATGGTGATAACATGATTATTTCTATACATTTCCTTCCTCCAAATAATGAGAAAGCTTACAACTGATATTGAGGATGTAGAGGCCACAAAAATAAAAAGGGTTAGTGAACCCAAACACTGGGGGTTGAAGTTGGGGGAAACACAAAAAGCTGCCATTGGGGGAGTGCAATGCTACCCAATAGATCAATGGTGTTCTTTATTGTTCTGCTACGTTCTCAGCCCAATGAAAACAATCAGATGCATTTGCTGTTTAGTTGCTTGACCAGGGCATGAATTCTGCCATTCAAATCAACAGGCAGCAATTGAAGAAAATAAAAGTTAAAACTACGATTAATTGTACTACTATGACAGTTGAAAAAAAAATGCTAGCACAAAAAGTATGTCTACGGGGGAGGGTTTGATGGGGTGGGGAAGTAGAATGTGTTGATTACAGATAATCTCTGTGATGGAAAGGGACAGTGTCATGTAAAGCAGTCAGTTGGTATTCTCTTCCCCCTCCAAACCTATCAAATGAGCTTCATTTCATTCCTTAGCAAGCAGGAGTGGGTGGGTGTTAGCATCTCTCACTAAGGTGTTGGATCAATGACCCTTTTCTGCATCCCTTTCTCTGTGTGTCAGTTTCTCCCTTTGAATGCTGGAGCATCTTCAAACCTTTCTGAAAATGCTAGAGGACAAACACGTCTTCCCTTCGCTGTGGAATGTTGCTGATACACCAAGTTCTTTCCAATCTCCACTAACAGGCCCCCTACAATATAACAGGCAGGGTCTGACTGCCAATCTATAATGTTCCTGGCCATGATTAATCTGATAAATAATAAATATATCAATCTAGTCTTTTAGACAAGGACAAATTCTTACCAGCGGGGAGGCGCAAAACCTCTTTTACAGCTGCCTGTAGTGCTGGAATTAATTATTTAATGCTTAATTCTTTGGGAAATGAGAAAGTTTTGATTAATGTTGTCCAGTGTCATTTCTTGCTTGTTTGATATGTGTCAGATAATTTTTTCCTTGGCAGTTGCTCTGAAGAACCCAGAGGCAACTGTCACTGGGATCAGACACTGAATTTCAAGAGATTAATTGAAGTGAAAATTTGAAAGTTGAATGTTCCGTTAAGTGTTGGCCTAAACTAACCTTTCCAAAGGCTAAATTTAGCCTTTTTCAGGGTTTATGTGTTAACATTAGCCCCCCATTGCCCTCAGTGTAAAACATTTGTATTCAGTGCTTCTAGAAATTGTATTTTTCCTATGTTTCGGAAATGGATTTGTGTCAGCATGATTAATATATTCAGGCTAGATTGCAAGCTTTTTATTTGAGGAATTCTGGTCCACTGGCTAGGATCAGCAGTCAAACCACAGCAAGGAAAGCCTAGGTAGAATCAAATGGATCATAGACAAAATCTTTTGCATTTCTATTAGAGTCTGCTTATCAGGGGGGATGCTTTCCAGAATTTTGAAACAGACATCATATAAATACCACAGAGAATCTAAATGACATGGTTGCTAATCCATATCTTACAGTCACTTAAATATAAGTGGAACCTTCACAGTTTAACAATTCTACTCATATTCAAGTCTTCCTTCATACTTTGCTACTCACCTTAGCAAAGACTGGCCGGGTGAGCATCAGATCCATCAACATGCTGGGATCAGATCAGAGGTGGTATTCAGCAGGTTCTAACCAGTTCTGGAGAACCGGTAGCCAAGATTTTGAGTAGTTTGGAGAACCAGTAAATACCACCTCTGACTGGCCCCGCCCCCATCTATTCTCTGCCTTCTGAGTCCTAGCTGATTTGGAGGAAATGGGGATTTTGCAGTAACCTTCCCCTGGAGTGGGGAGGGAATGGAGGTTTTACAGTATCCTTCCCCTGCCACACCCACTAAGCCACGCTCACAGAACCGGTAGTAAAAAAAAATTGAATCCCACCATTGGATCAGATCCAGGAAGCAAATGGCCCTATATGACTGAATATGTTTTAGGTTTAAGAACTGAATCATGCCTCTCTTTGAATTAAAAAAAAAGTATCGGTGAAATGCCTGCGAAGGCTCTTGACCATTCTTGGTCACTATATTGTTCATGTTAGAAAGTGCATCTCTCTCTCTCTTTTTCCACCCCCCCCATCCCACTGCCTGGGGAAAGAATCAAGACTAGTTTCTTCAGCCAAGCCTTTTCAGTTTTATATTAGTACAATAGTGATTTTAATTGTGGTGCTAGTGATGATGATGATTTGGTCCTCTAAGTGAGTTGAAAGATCGGTAAATAATGCAAGACCTCCTCATCCTCCTGATGCAGGTATGTATGTGTGTATATATATATATTTTATATATATACACACACACATTTTCTGTCTTTATATATATATAAAGACAGAAAATGGAAAGAATGGAATTTCAGGGCAATCTGCCCAAACTCCTGTTCTGGAATTTATTTTAGAAATTATAGTTATTCAGTAGAATTCAAGAATAGGTAGTGAACATAGCTTAGCAACTCTATGGAAGATTTGCAATTATTAGTTATGGCAAAGGTGGAAACCTCTTCTTTTTAGTGCATTAATAGCCAACTTGTTACTCATGATTATCTGTCCTATGCCAGGTGATAGAAATGACAGCTTCACTATGAAACAATGAAATATATGTTTTCTATGTTCCTGCAACCCGCCTCCTGATTGTGAGGGATGTAATTTGAATAAAACTTTCACATGTTTATTTTCTTCCATTTATTTCTTCCATTTATACAGCTGTGAAAATATCTTGCTTTCCCCTGCTCCTTAATCCATGGACACTTTGAACACATCCAATCAGACTGGACTTCTGGGCCTTGCTCTGTTCATAGCAGAAATCTGAAATAATCATGGCATTTTTTTCCAACAGAAATTACTTGGTAATTTAGGTGGTGGTGAAAAATGAATATGAAATTCATTGACAGTTAGATGAGACCTGTATTTGTATGTTCTACTGGATTTGTAATTGAGTTCTCAAACTTTTCGACAAGCAGCTGTAACAAGTGGCCACAATCATGTTCCGGAGGAATCTTGTTCAAGTCAGTTAGTGTTTAATAGAAAACATAAAAGTGACTGCCTTACCCTGGAAATAGTTAGGTAATAGCCTTCCATGTAAAAATCTCAAAATACCTCTTTCTTTTTCCTCTTAAGATCTTCATGAAGAATGGGAGGAAGATACCTTTTCTAGAATGAGGACCTGGGAAATAGCAGACCTGTCAGCTTGACATCCATCTAGGTAAAGTCCTTAATCAGATTATTAAGTAGTGTATTTGTGAGCCCAACAATTAACAGGTTACTAGCATGCTTTGCATGCTTTGTTACAATCAAGTCATGCCAGGTTAAACCTACCACTTTTTTTAGATCAAAGGAATACTATGGACAAAGTGCATCTTGACTAGGGGTGAAATCCAGCAGGTTCTGACAGGTTCTGGAAAAACGGTAGCAGAAATTTTAAGCAGTTTGGAGAACCGGTAGCGGAAATTTTGAGTAGTTCACAGAACTGGCAAATACCCCCTCTGGCTGGCCATAGAGTGGGGTGGGAATGGAGATTTTGCAGAATCCTTCCCCTGCTACACCCACCAAGCCACGCCCACCAAGCCATGCCCACAGAACTGGTAGTAAAAAAATTTGGATTTCACCACTGATCTTGACCTCAGCAAGTTATATGGTAAATAATTCAAATATCTCTCATGATATCCTCATTAATAAAAGAGAAAATATAGACTAGATTACCTGTTAGTTGGAATCATTACAGGTAGTTCTCAACTTACAATGGTTTATTTCGTGACTGTTTGAAGTTACAATGGCATTGAAAAAAAATGACTTATGACTGTTTTTCACACTTACAACCATTATAGCATCCCCATTGTGACGTGATCAAAATTCGGATGCTTGGCAATTGACTCATATTTATGATGGTTGCAGTGTCTCAGAGTCACGTGATCCCGTTTTGCAACCTTCTAACAAGCAATCAATGGGGAAGCCAGATTCACTTAACAACCACGTTACTAAGTTAACAATTGCAGTGATTCACTTAACAACTGTGGCAAGAAAGTTCACAAAATGGGACAAAACTCACTTAACAAATGTCTCATTTAGCAACAGAAATTTTGGGCTCAATTGTCAAGGACTAGCTGCACTGACAATTTGTCCATAGTCCCCAGATAGTATGATTATGACCTGAAGTTGAAATCCAACCAGTAAAATGCAAGCCTACACTTTATTTGAACTTCAAATATTTGGAACTCCGAAACCTTGAACAATGGTTTAAGTATGATCTTTCTAACACTGAAAACAAAACAGAGGGAGGACCTGGTCACAAAACCTAAATCTATGTTTTCTCCTTAGCCAGGATCAAACAAAACTCTTGCTCCATTTTCCCCAACAGGCAAGATCTTTTCACCTCAATTGCCATTTTCCAATCAACTATTTTCCTCTTCCACACACCTGTCCTGCACCTGTACACAACACCCGCATATTCCTTCCAAGCCAAAGAAATGCAACACAGTCCCATTTTCTTTCCCTTTTCATTGCCAAATCACCTTTTAGCCTCCCCTATTTCTCTACTGCTCCCCACAACCTTCCTCCGCTCCCCAGGTTCTCCTCTTAGATGATGGAGTTGTATCCAGTCTAATCTCTCTGAATCCAAGCAACCAACTCTTCCCCAGGTCATCTCTGGTTCTTCTGCAATTGACCAGATGGAGCATTTAAAAGCAGTCCACTGGATCCAGCTGTTTACTATCATTACTTCCTAAGAACTGGTCTATATGGAACCTCATTTTTTAATGGAATATATGTGATTCTTGAGTACAATATAGCTGTAAAGCACTCCCTACCTCTTCCCAATGTTAAATTGTACAAGATAAACAAACATCCAGAGTATGGCTTCTAGCATTCTTTCCGATCTTTAATAATAGCTCTGTTATGGGTCATGTGACCAGGAAAAAAGTGGCAGATGACAAAAATTGGAGAAGCTGGCAACATTCCAAGCTGTTGATCAACTGCTCTCCCATAGGGAAGTGCTGGGGGATTATTTTTCTACTATGTTTTTCACTGCAGCTACTATTCAGATCCGGCCCATTTTCAAACTTGATCCCCCCACCCTCCGGCTTCTCCTGTCCTAACAAACTTTAGAACTCTCTCAAGGCATATTTTGTTTCAACAAAATTAGGCAGAATATCCTAATATCCTAATAGCCCAAATGCTAAATACCAAGTAGAGAAAAATCCACATGTATAATGTTGTAGGTATAATTTTGATGCTAAAAATGCTTTCTGCAGATATTTATATTTAAGCAAGGGTGAAATTAATAATTGTATAGTGATGAGCCCTGGAAAGGAGTCTTTGGAAACAAACCATAGGTCTAAAATATTCTAAAATAAACCAAAGGCTCAGGAATAAAAAAAAGAAAGAAGGAAAAAGATTTGTGATAGTGAATGTGATTTCAGAAGTCAGATCTGTATAGGGAATTTATATTTTCTGCTCCTATTTGCATTTTAAATAATTAAAACATTAAAACTGAAAAATTTATAAATGAGGGCTGCTAAGAGGATCCTTCTTGGCAGACAATAGAAAATAAATTATTATCCTGCTAGGTTTGCTTTAATGTCATATCTGTCATTCTCCCAAAGGTGGGTTTATTACCATACCAAGAACCCCCTGCCAATCTAGCCCCCTCCCTCCCTGCTACTGAAGTAATCCAGGTCTCGGGGGCTTTGATCTCATTGTGCAGACTAACCCAAACAAAACCTCCACTGTTCTCAATAATTTTTTTCTGTTAAAAAAATTGGGTGTGTTTACAGGGGTGTGAATTCATGTGAAGAGTGACAGCACCCTTTGTCCAGCACAGCTTTGCCTGGTTGTAACAAGCGTCAAGACATTAGACACAACAAAAGCAGGATTGACAGTATCATCAATCACAGGACTGACAGTTGACTTCAGTTTGTTTGTTCCACTCTGCATAATAAGTGATTGGATCAGGTTTAATTAGAAATTGGGTAATCAATCATTGCCAACAAGGCAACTCAGCTTGGGATCTAGATACTGCAATGGGGGGAGGAAGGCAAATCTCCATCGAAAGGTAGCAAATGCAGAAAACTGGGAAGCATCTACCAATGATGCTTCAGATGGAAGTACGTCTGCTCAGTGACACCTCTCAGTATCTTTCACATCTGTGCTTCTTATAATGGACATCTGCCTTTGGACATTAATCTTTCAATTCATACATACTTTTCAGAAGACTATAATCTGTGAACTGATGAGAGAAAAACAAAACAATTCAGGAATGTGTTAAAGATGCTTTCAGCTGCTTGGGAAAATGTCATTATTCTGAGGAACATTTATTATTAAATTACTGAAATTAAATTAAATTAAATTACTATGATCACTGTATGGTTTCCATAAATGAACATTCAGAGCGGTTCACATTATACCCTCTCAGCTCTCAAGTCCTGTAAGATGCTTGATGTTTCCTCCATCTTGAAGAAAGGTGGCAAGAAGCAGAAATTATTCTAAAGTTACCAGATGTACCTAGGGCAGCAAGATGTGAATGAAAGTTTAACACATTCAGAATTATAGAATAACAGATATTTGGTAACAAAGACCATTTATTTTGGGCTTGGCTATGGTAAATTGGAATTGTACTGAAGTAAAAGAGGACACTAGTCTTTTTCTCATGACTTATTCTACTTGGTGGCGCCTATCAAATCACTGCTTCCCTCTGTGAAGAAAGTCAATTGCCCTATTTCACAACTCCTATAAATATCTACTGTTATTGGATATGGGAGGGCAAGGCATTGATTGAATTGTTATTTATTTATCATCCATCTCCCTTATAGAACATATTTATATATGATAAATATGATACATTTCTCTAATTATGTTAAATTAATAAAATCTAGGCAGTTACTAAACAAGGTCTACCTCTTTGTGATAAAGTATTTGTTTATAGTATATATATTTAAAATAAAAGGGATGCGGTGGCTCAGTGGCTAAGATGCTGAGCTTGTCAATTGAAAGGTCGGCAGTTCAGCGGTTTGAATCCCTAGTGCCATGTAACAGGGGTGAGCTCCCATTACTTGTCTCAGCTTTTGCTAACCTAGCAGTTTGAAAGCACGTAAAAACTGCAAGTAGAAAAATAGGGACCGCCTTTGGTGGGAAGGTAACAGCGTTCCATGCGCCTTTGGCATTTAGTCATGCTGGCCACATGACCACATAGACATCTTCAGACACTGCTGGCTCTTCGGCTTTGAAATGGAGATGAGCACTGCCCCCTAGAGTCGGGAACGACTAGCACATATGTGCGAGGGGAACCTTTACCTTATGTTTAAAATAGTGATGATGATTCTGTGCTATCAAATCATTTTTGACTCCTAGTGACCACGTAATAGATATTCTCCAAGACAACCTATCTCTGTTATTTCAAATCTGCTAATAGTACACACATTGCCACTATGACTGAGTATGTCTATTTTGCTGTTGGTCATCCTCTTCTTTTCTTCGCTTCCACCTTTCTAAGCTTTAAAACCTGAAAAGAGAAAATAGCTGAGTCTTTGCATAATGTGTCCAAAGTAGGAACATTTGAGCCTGGTCATTTGTGCCTTGAATGAGAACTCTGGTTTGATTTCTTCTGATAATCCATCAGTTTGCTTTCAAAAGTCCAACTTTTGTCCCCTAGAGTGTCACAGGGAATACTGTTGCTTGCATGATTCTGGTCTTTCTAGGTATAGACATTATGGCATTTGAATATCTTCCCCAAAGCCTTCAAGGTTGCTCTACCAAGTGCTAATCTATGGTGTATTTCTTGTTTCTTTTCTGCTGACAGTGGATCCTGAAAAGATAGAAGATAGAAGATCTATCACTTTTATATCTTCATTGTCAGTTCTAAGGCTAGTTGTCTACCTCTGTTGTCATTAGTTCGATCTTCTTTATATTTAATTTCACACTTCTCTTTGACTTTTAGTACTAAGACTTGAATATCCTTTCCATTTTCCACTATCAAAGTAAATACAGGTTATTGATGTTTCTTCTTCCAGTTTTAAAAGCATACCCATCTTCTTTCAACCAGCATCCCTTAATATATACTCCACATATTCTCTCCTAAATAAGGAGAGAATGTGCAGCCTTATAGTACTTCTTTGCCAGCCTGGAGGCAGTCTATTTTGTCATGTTCTGTCCATACTATGGCATCCTGATCTGTATATACTGCATGAAGACAATGAGATCTTCAGGGATTCCAATTTTTCTGAGCACATTCCACAGCTTGGTGTGATAAAATAAGTTCAGTCCTGGTCCTACCACCAGGGAGAATGACACAGCTGCTTGTCAAACTGGATTTCAGTGTCTTACAAGAAGAGCAATTTGTTAGCTACTTTTTTATTATTATACTTCTAGTATTAAGATGGAAGAAGCCTTTGGGAGCATTTTCTTATCTGTCTTGGATAATAGGCATTTAATGTCTAAGACATAAAGGGAGTGATGGCTCAGTGGTTAAAATGTTGAGCTTGTCAGCTGCAAAGCTGACAGCCTGGGTTTGAAACCCAAACACTGCATCAGTGGTGGGATTCAGCCGGTTCTGTCTGGTTTGGGAGAACCAGTAGTGGCGACTGAAGGAGGCTTCGCCCACCCACCCAGCTGTAATGTGTGAATAACTGCGCATGCACAGAAGGCCGTGCGCATGCGCAGAAGTGGCGCATGCAGTCATATTTGTAAACCGGTAAGGAAGGTAAGTGAATCCACCTCTGCACTGCATGATGGGGTGAGCTCCTGTTACTTGCCCCAGCTCCTGCCCACCTAGCAATTCAAAAGCATACAAATATGAGTAGATAAATAGACACCACTTTGGTGGGAAGGAAACAGTGTTCTACTCACCTTGGGATAGAGTCATACTGGCCACATGACCATAGAAGTATCTTCGGAAAATGCTGGCTCCCTCCCTTAACAAACAGAGATGAGCAGGGAAAACTTTTACCTTTACCTTTAATGTCTAAAGCACTAAAATATCTTGCATCATACTTGGCTATATTTGTCTTACTTTTAGGCGGATGATCCAAAACTGAGGAATGATGGACCAGAATGGAGCTAGAAAAAGTTTCCTCATTTCCTAAACTGAGAAAATATTGCTGTATAATTGGCAGAAAACAATACTGAATATGGAGACAAAATTTGCAGGTTCAGAAGGGTAACTGAAGAAAAACCTGAGCTAGAAGCAACAGTGGTTGATGAATTTAAGAAGCTGAAAAAGAACATGAGGCAAGGAGTAAGCCTAACGTTGGTAACTGATTACTTACAAATAGAAACTTCATTTCTCCTTTTTCCAACATTCTCCTCTATCCCATTGCTTCACTGGGGATAATGAATTGCATAAAATTATGTATTAATTTACTTAATTTCCTCAATAAGTGTATTTTAATATGACAACATACAACTGAAAATTATAAACGATCAAATACTAATTACCATATCATCATGTATTACATGTGATCAG
>JANHZT010001873.1:22968-33353 GCA_032468215.1 Stegonotus admiraltiensis | reverse complement strand
TCTGGAGCCTGGGGAGGGCGAAAAACAGGCCTACCAAGCCTGCTGTGCCATCACGTGCCAAAAGTGAGGGAAGCATGGGAGGGAGGCACGCACACATACGCAGGGGCGGGGCGCATAGAATTATGGGTGTGGGCACTCACGTGCGCAACCCCCCTGCACTCCCCCCGCTTTTGGCACGTGATGGCAAAAACGTTCGCCATCACTGGTATATAGTATTCCCTTTCCCATTTTTATCTTCTCAGCAACAAGCTGGGAGATAGTAACTGGCCAAAATCACTTTCTGGCCAAAATCATCTTCTAAGCATCTATGATTGAGTTTGGACTTAAACCCAAGTTGCTCTGTTATCCCTTCCTAGCTTTAAGGGTACAGATGAAGAACCTTTTTGGGACTGGAAGCTACATTTATTAATCTTTACAAGGCTTAGAGGTACAGTGAGCAACAAAATGCCACAATCTGAGGGAAGCTGTGCTACAGGCCTGGGTGAGGTTTAGATTCTGGAATAGATTGGAATATATATTTTCTTTTTTTCCATTTTTTCCCTTCCCACCCCCTTTCCCCCTTCCCCCCCTTTTTCCTTTCCTTTCCTTTCCTTTCCTTTCCTTTCCTTTCCTTTCCTTTCCTTTCCTTTCCTTTCCTTTTTTAATCTAGTGAAATTATTCTGCAAAATGGGAGAAAATCAGCACACTTATTTTTCACCACTGTGGTCAAAGGAAACTCATTGGACCTCAGGAAGTGCTTCAGAAGTTGCATCATGTCATTCCAGTTCTTGCCATTGTAGGAATAATTAACTAATAATTAGCTAGAAGACCTCCAATCCAAATATGAATGGTTTCAAACTTGGTTCCTAAATGCCAGTGAAAGGCCACCATTCCCTTTTTTCTTTTGTATAATCCAACAAACAGAAACAAGTGTCATCACTGGCTTTCTTACCAGTGCTCTGAAGCAGGTGGCCAGGAGACAGCTGCCTGCAAACAACTACAGGACTAAACCAATGACTTTTACCAGGCCCACTTCTGTGGCTGTTTCAGGGACAATCTGGATATTTAGATCCGATGGTATCTAATAGGAAGCCATCAATCTTTTATAGTAAGAGAATATATAAATTATAAACAAATATGTCCTTTGGTCTAGTCGAACAGCATAATGATCAAAGACATACAATAGAAATGTATTTGCTTCTACGGTATGCTTTATTCCCTGAGCTCTCTGTCTGTGGTGATGGACAGGCAGTGAGCTGTCAGTTTTTGTTCCATCTGTCACACTACACATACCTCCTGTTGTTTTAAGTAATCAATATGGGGGCTGAAATCACCTACTGCTACCTCTGTTACCTCCTATTTTGTCCACTCATAAATTATGAATCTCTGCACAACATCAAGTCTACAATTTCGATTGCATTTGCTAATCATTGATCAATAATTCAGAAGTCTCTTCTTCTTCAAGGGCCCCTGGTTTTCTCGAACATATGGCAGAATGCTGACACTGTTCATGAGACTATTCCCTTACAATGGAAGCTATCTTTTTTTAAAAAGAAGTTGTTTAAAGTTTCTTCATTTTTCTTCTTCCTTGTTTCCTTTTTCTTTTTATGAGGAGTCTTTGTACTTTCCTCCTCTACTTCTGTTTTCTATATTTAATGAATATAGAAGCAGAACCCCCCACAGAGAAATGCACGGGATGCACATACTTACAATTGTGTGCTTGGGACAGAAATGGCATTTAGCGAAGCAACATTTTGCTGCTTTTTGTGTTATCCATACTGTCCATTCAGTAGGTGTGCTGCCTTGCGCAGTAGCCTGCTGTTAATTGTTTCATTTTAGCTCTCTCTATATTTGTGTGGACATGATAAGAAATGAATTTTTTTGGGAAGGGGGGATCATTTTTCTTTGAGGGAAAGGTGGTAATATGGATATGTAACTTCCAAAGCTACAGGGTGTTTATAAAATAGTTGACGTGAAAAATTGAATAAATATGTGATACACATGAACATGTATATCTTTTTAGACAAACACCAATGTATTCCGCATTTACAAATCACCAACATAGCTATATTTTCTTTGTTTATGTTGACATGTCAGTGTTAACGTATTTTTCTGAAGTTTTAGATATTCACTTTGCTTATATAGGCATACAAAGTTACACACAAACACACACACACACAAATACATACTGGGTGTGTATTCATATGTGCATTCATTTGTATATCTATATAAATGTGTATGCATACGTACTGTATGTATGGACATTTATAGCCATAAAATCAGAAAATTAAGGGATGAAAATAAATCGATCAATTGTTCTCTATGGCTGCTGTGTTCCTTTGAAACAGAATGAACTGGATAAAATTCTGACAGCAGTCTAACAGCCACCTAACCAAGAATTCTACTATTTCTTTGTCTAAGATTGTTTTATTAGCTATTATATTGCTATAGTATGATCATAAATAATAAATGCACGATACAGGAGACTTTGATTTCATCTCCACTGAGCCCTCTTAAACTGCCCAATGGTGCAAACATTAATATATTAGCATCTCTCTGCTCAGTGTGCAGGCTCACTGATTAAAGAGTACCGTTTTGGAAAGTAAAAAACAGTAGGATGGAACCACTAGAAAACTCTTCAGCTCATACTTGATGTTTCCTTTTTCTTTAAAATACACACAAGTGGAATATAATGATGATAATGTGGAGAACAGATGATAGGAGTTATCAACAGTCAATAGCAATAACACTTAGACTTATATACCACTTCATAGTCCTTTACAGCCCTTTCTATGCGGTTTACAGAGTCAGCATATTGCCTCCAACAATCTGAGTCCTCGGTGCCTCTTTATGGGGAGTTTTATGCTGCAAAATAATTTGTCAAATGATTGTGAGTATGAATTACCATTTATAGAGGAAACTGTCTAGCACTCATCTCCATGACTTGCAACCCTGTCCTCTCTTTGCCTCATTTGAGTTAGCTTTTACCAAAAGTGGAGGCCCTTTTAATGCCTCTCTATTGGTGCAATTGCATCATCCTTCTCCAAATTCTGAGGTTACAGGCTGAGTTCCTGTTCTGAAGAAGTTACCTTCCATATACAAGGCACATTGGGAACAATGACTCTTATACAGATGCAGGGGCTCTTTACACAGATCATTTCTAACTAGAGTGAAATATGTGTCTATGCTACCACTACCCAGGGGTGAAATCCAGCAGGTTCTGACAGGTTCTGGAGAACCAGTAGCAGAAATTTTGAGTTGTTCAGAGAACCAGCAAACATCACCTCTGGCTGGCCCCAGAGTGGGGTGGGAATGGAGATTTTGCAATATCCTTCCCCTGGAGTGGGGTGGGAATGGAGATTTTGCTGTATCCTTCTCCAGCCACGCTCACCAAGCCACACCCACAGAACTGGTAGTAAAAAAATTTGGATTTCACCACTGAACTAACCTTTCACTAAATTGATGGACTTTTATATACTTTTTTTTATCAGTGCTGAGAGCCAGCTTTTTCTTCAAGAATTCATAGTATTTCCCCTTATAAGAAACCTATTTTATTTTCAATAAAATATTTTAGATTCTACATCAATACAATTAAAATAAAGTAACCATGGATAGACAAAATGATTTTAAAAGATTAAGATGTCAGAAAAGTATTCAGCTAAAAGCTAGTAATTGTGCTGAGGCTATGATGGGTTTTGGACACAATTTAAATTATATCTGAACCTCTCTGGGATTATAAAATTCCCAATTCTATAAATGAATGAATGACACTTAGATAATATTTTATATTAAACATAGCCTATCAGCTCACTAACCATTGCTATGGGCAGACAATTATAAACTTACTTACTAGCCAAAGAAGAGAAACTTAATATAACATATGTTAATTTTGAGTTGCATGTCTGACAGAATTAAAATGAAGCAAGTCACAAAAAATGGTTATTTAGTTGCTTGCATAATAATTTAAGGGCTCAGCTAGATCAGAATAAAACTCCATTAAGTCCAGTAGCCTATTATTACATAATAGCCTTCTGGGAAGCCTAAAAAAAAGATTATATTCTGATTGCCACTGAGATCTACAAATTCTACAGTGTCATAATCAGCAGCACCTGATAATGCTTCTTCTCCTTAAATTTGTTCATTCCCACTTTCAAGCCATTAAAGTTAGTGGCCACCATCATATTTCATGATAGCCTGGTTCCAGAGGTGGGTTTCAGCAGGTTCTGACCAGTTCTGGAGAACCGGTAGCGGAAATTTTGAGTAGTTTGGAGAACAGGCAAATACCACCTCTGGCTGGCCCCAGAGTGGGCTGGGAATGGAGATTTTGCAATATCCTTTCCCCCAGGAGTGAGGAGGGAATGGGGATTTTGCAGTATCCTTCCCCTGCCATGCCCACCAAGTCATGCCACGCTCACCAAGACACACCCACAGAACCGGTAGTAAAAATTTTTGAAACCCACCACTCGTTCCATAAATTAAATCTAGGTGATGAATTACTTCCTCATCTCTGAGATTTCATTAGGTGACCTGAACTGCCAATGATTTGGGGCATGAGAATATTTTTTCTTGATTCTCCATCTCTATCCCTTACATAATTTCATAAACATTTGATGTTGTCTGTTATATCTCTCTTATTTTTCCTCTTTCCTGAAAAATCTAAATCCTTGCATTTTTTAAAAAAGATTGTTATTCTTTTATAGAGGAAATTAACATTCAGATGTTAATTTGATTTGCACATTTGACAGGATGAACCTGCAGCTTGGAAAAATGTAGTAGTATTTTTTTCTCTTTGGTTGAACATGATTGTAGTGCAGTGTTCTAATAGTGTTCTGCCCTTTTGCATTCATTCCTTGAGACCCTTAGGGATGGAGCTAAATTAACATAATCAACAATTGAAATTGAATTGTTTCAACAATTGAAATAATTGAAATTTTTCAGAAGATGATACCTGATCACCATTTTCTTCAAATTATCTATAACTGGGGTTCTGAAATCTGGGTGAGATGGGAATTTCCACTTGGTATTATGCAAGTTCTATTGTGCTGCATTTGTGCAAGTTCAAATGTACCCTTAAGTATAAAATCAAAAGGAGATACAATAGGAGTATAAACAGTGTACCTATGCAAGTTTAACAGATCAATATTATCATACAGGTAGTCCTCGACTTACAACAGTTCATTTAATTATCATTCAAAGTTACAATGGCACTGAAAAAAGGGACTTATGACACTATTTCACACTTATGATCATTACAGCATCCCCATGGTCACATGATCAAAATTCAGATGCTTGGCAATTGACTCATATTTATGACTGTTGCAGTGACTTGGGGTCATGTGATCAGCTTTTGTAACCTTCTGACAAGCAAAGTCAATGGGGAAGCCAGATTCACTTAACAACCGTGCTACTAACTTAACAAATGCAATGGTTTACTTAACAACTGTGGCAAGAAAAGTCATAAAATGGGGCAAACTCACTTAAATGTTTCACTTAGCAACATAAACTTTGGGCTCAATTGTGGTTGTAACTCAAGGACTACCTGCATTCATCTTTACATTGGCATAGTCTCAGCAATATTAATACCATTTCTGGTGAGCACATACTCATATTCATGTATATACAGGCACACACATATTTGTGTTATTTGCTGGAAAATAAAGCATAGTGGAGCGCACATGTAAGACATCCATCCATCCATCCCCATAAACTCTAACTTCACAGTAGCAATTACATCTAAAATGGCATTAACTTATCAAGCAGGCTGACAAGCATGTAGTTGTGAAAATTGGTCTTCTGTCTGGTCATCTGCTCAGTTATTTCTATCACTTAGTACTCTCAAATCACTTCATTTCCTCTCAACCAGTAGCAGCAGGGATTTGACTTGTCTCTGCTGCTGAAATGGCTATGCTGAAGTAAGTTGACCAAAAAAAAAAGTAATCTGATTGCAAGCCACAACACAACAGCAGGATTGCCATGGGATCACTTCAGATGACTTTTCTTAGTCAAGATTTGTTTCATGCCTGGAACAAACTATGTGTTTTACTATAATTTCAGAACACAACCCTCAAAAGACAGATGTTTTGTTTTATAGTCAGACCACTATCAAAGTGGCCTTTTGGAAGGCAAAGCTTTTCAAGGTCAACAGGTTTTCCACATTCTAATTTTTACTAAGTGTTATGAAATATATATTGGTGCCCATTCTCACCCATGGCTCTTCTGCTTTCAAAAGTCAGGTCCTATTTTGATCCTTGGAAGAATATGAATCAAAGTATAGACCTAATGCTGAGTTGCCAAATACACAATTTGAATAATATCTAGGAGGAAGCCCCACTGAACTCGGTGGGAAGTACCTTTGAGTAGAATACAAGTCATATTTTATGCATATTTATTTATTAGGTTTATTTTTATCCTACTTTTGTTACTCAAGGCAGCGAACGTAGCTAATACTCCTTCCTCCTATTAATCCCACAACAATAACCCTGTGAGGTGAGTTAGGCTGAGAGTATGTGACTGATACAAAATCATGCAGTCTGTTTTCATATCTAATGTGGGATTAGAATTCATCACTGAGAATATAAAAGGGATTTATTGATTATTATTATTATTATATATTTTATCTTGTCTACTTATGTGCATCTATTTTAATTATTGATTAATTATTGATATATTACTGGTGCTGTTACCTGATTTATTGAGTGTAACATTTCTGGTTTTTTTACAATTTTTCATTTTTGCTCCTATTGATTTGGCCTATGTTTATTACTTACATTAATGATGTTTGATTGTATTTTTAAATCTAAATGAACAAAGAGAGGGAATTGTGTGTCACTCAGAATCAGATTTGATTAAACTAGGTTCTAAGCCTTAAAACAAACAAACAAACAAACAAACAAACAAACAAACAAAATAAATAAATAAAGCTTACATAACAGAATATGAAATGTTTTATGTGGATATTGGACAGAAATAGAAAAACTTATTTTTTAAAAAATCTAATGCATTTTAAAATTGAATCTTCTTCCTCTTTTTTAGTAAAAGTTTATTCATGTTTACACAGAAAGAAACCCTGTTAAGTGAAATGACTTTAGGAAGTAGATTTTTTGTTGTTGCTATTTTCTTTTGGGGGAAGGACAGGCTTTATTTTTCTGAACATTTGTCTCACACCACAGGAGTCCCATCTCTTGTTTGTGTTTGTGCTACCTGGACAATAATTTTGAATTTGCATACACATTTTGCCCTATCTTTTATATCTTTCCATCTTAAGATGCCTGGCTGAATGAGACATCCACCTCCTTAACTGGAGCTACCATGAGAATAAATTCATATCCTAGGCATTATTCCTTAAAATGTTATTTTTATTCTTATACTTGGTAGATTTTTGTCAATTGTTCACAGCCAGAGGTAAAACGAATGCCAAGAAATTAGAGAAACCTAGCCTTTCTGAAAGAAAAAAGGTTACATAAAGCGGTGTTACAAAATCACAGAGGAGGGAATCGCTCATGTAACTTAAATCCAGCCTTGTTAGATTGTCCAAATGAAGGAGCTTCTAACAGTTTAGTTAGGAATTAAGTTAATTAGGTTTGGTGTAAAGTTGGTATGGTTCCTGCTGGAATGTTTCCCTCATTTTCCTCCATAGAAGTGGTGGCTGGTCCCTCATGTCACCCTGTTAGCCCAGACTTTAATTAGTTCTGGCATTCGCCTCATAATGATAAATGCTGAGATGATGAATGGAAATGCAAATGAGTGTGAAGTGGCTCAGCCATCAGAGCTGCATATCATTAATACTTTCCTACTGTTAAATCGATCAGTGTCATCCCTGGATCCCTCTGTTCAGCGGGTGCAGATGGCTACGCGCCAGAATGCTTTCCACTAGACCAGCAAGGCAAACTTTGAAGGTTTCTCCTCTCCATATGCTTTTTATTTCTCATTTGATGATCTTTTTGGCAGCTCAGATTCCAATATAGTTCCAGCTGAGATGCTTGCTCATAATGGTCAATAAGGAAATTGCTAATTTAGAACAAAACAAACACCAGTAACGGCTTTTCCCCAGATTCATTTTGAAGTAGCTTGGACACTTTCAAACTATGATTAACACACATACACCCTCAGTTTTCCATTTCCCATTTCTAATATTTATCTGTTGAATATAGTAAGTGAGCTGAAAACACAATAAATGATGTGTGAATGTATGAGTTTGGGTGTGTGTGTTATAAAAATTCAACAGAGAGAAGACAAAATAGTACCAAAATGGAATAATTCAATAGCAGAGGCAAAAGTGGATTTATTTACACAGATATAAAATTTCCACAGCTGCCTCCCAATACCAATATTTGCTTACATTTATTTCTCTTTCCCAGTGGAATTCCGGCTGGCTAGCCTTTACTTACTGTATGTATTTATTATTTTACAGCATTTATAACCTGTCCCATCTGACCAACTCTGTGTGATACACAAGAGTATAAACATAAGAGTTAACTCAATAACTAAGAAGCAACACAAAGTCTATCTAACAATCTTAATATGTAATAATAGATTCTAAATCAATTCTCTGTCCAAAGACCCATTGAAACAAAATAGGTTTTATAGGAAGGAAGAGGTTAATTTCAGATTCAGGGATAGTGTGTTACACAACCTTTATTTCAAGGGCCAGGGATTGGAAGTGGAAGAGTAAGAGTATTACTTGGCAAGCAGGGTCTCTAATATATCTCAGTGCCATACCATAAAGTGCCGGTGGTCACCAGCACTTATGCCTTTTGGTAGCCAATGCAGAGAATTTAAGTTTGCTGTAATTCTGTAGTGATGGTTTTCCCCAGTAGCAGTCTTCCCACTGCATCTGTGCCAATATGTGAATTGTAATCTACCTATGAGTATATAATCTTAGTTTAAGACTAATATATCCTGGAAATTTGTTGGAACTAAGCTAAGATCACTTTTCTGTCTATGGACAGACACAGCCTACTAGTTATACAGAATAGCTAACAATATCTTTTTGTTCCAATGCTTTGAACCAAAATGTTGTCAACCATCACAGGTGACAGTTAAGCAACTGTTTTTATCTTGTTTGTTTAACTTAACACATCAACATACATTGGAAGACTTTCAACCCTCACGATTATAAATATCCTGTTCCACTTCCTATCTTTGACTGATGCTGGTATATATTACTCTTCCTGCTTGTATGCCTGTATTTTCCCCCAGAATTGACTAAATTCCTGATTGTCAGGGTCTCTATATCTATGCTACATTTCATTGTCCTCACATTGACTCAGGAACTTTAATATCCTTGCAAATAAACTTATGCAGCTGATAAGCTACCTTATTCTTCTCTGGTTTTCTGGTTTAAACTCCTCCTTTGCCTGCCAGAAAGGAACTTGTTCTGTCTTTTACTTGATATCCATAATTATAGTGGAAGAACAGATTACTCTGTAAAGGCATTTCTGAAGAAGCTAGCAGGTAAATCATTCTATTACTAAAATATAGATATCGGCCAATAAATTATATCATGCACAGATTCATAATTCCAGATGAGAGTGCAGGGAAATAAGAACATCATTATGCAGCAACAATAAACTGGCTACCCCAGAAGACATATCATATAGGAATAGAGCACTAATAAATGATTATACAGTCAATCTCCAGTACTTCCCCATCATTCCAGGACCCCAGGACAAGTAAACAAGAACAAACTGAAAAATATAGATCATCTTGAACAACACATTTTCCATCCAAGACCTCTACTTTGGAGGAGAAAATAGTTTCATTCGAGAGCAGCTAATATTCTATGAAAAGCAAAAGACACTGTAAATTACTTGTTAGTTGCTATTATTAGTTTAATACACCCTCCAACTCCACATGAAGCAGTCCATTCACTTGGCTGGATAATTCTACTGTTTCAGCAGTAGATGATTCTATGAAACCAACATTATTTTATTGGACAGATCCTCAGCTCATGGGAAATTAAAGGACAACACTCAAAGTCAGTAGAAATATCAGATTAGATTCAAGCTCTGAGGCTTAATGAAGATAGAAACTGATTATGAAATTAACAGCTAGTATACTACATCAAAAATACATTTCTCTCCTTGGGTAATATAAAACCTAAGAAGGTTGGGGTTTTTTCCATGTAGCATGTTATACTTTTCCTATGTCCTTTAGACATAAAAAAGATGATTTGTAATCACTAATTTAAGATATTAGGATATTACTATGCATACTTGGTCTCTGGCTTAAAAAAATTAATCTGCAATTTTTACACTGGAATGTTGTGGCCCGCCCACTGCCTGCGCAGCTCGTGACGGATCCTGAGGTCGAGGATCTTGAGGTGGGGTCGCCCCTGCAACTGGTGCAGCCGCCGAGCGATTCAGACAGAGAGGAGGCCGGAGAGGAGGCGATGTCCGAGCCTGTAG
>JANHZT010001872.1:78938-92744 GCA_032468215.1 Stegonotus admiraltiensis | reverse complement strand
ACTCGCAGTAATTGCAGGCAGCTGGCAGCTAAGTGCTACTTAACAGCACTTTAGTCCGCTGCACCACCAAGGCTCCTATGGTCTAGTGGTTAAAACATCAAGCTGAAAACTATGAGTTATCTATTTATTTAGGAGATTTATATTGCTACCTATTTGCATATGGTGACTCAAGGCGGTTTGCAAGAATATAAAAGTATCGTATAAAAAACAATAAAACTAATAAAAGAGGGAATCATATATAATAAAATAAGCCCCCGTGCACCAACCTGGCGACAACACATCATATGAGCCATTTAATGGGCTCCATCCCACTCTGCATTTCCCAGGCCCACTGGCAGAACCTTCAGTGCTTTCCAGAAGAGTGGGGCCATTCTAATCTCTTGGGGAATGATGTTCCAGAAAGAGGGAGCCATCATGGAGAAGGTCCTTCTTCTGGGTCCCACCAGATGTATCTCTCTAGGGGATGTTACCTGCAACATTCCTTGACTCCCCACTCTGGTGGGTTGGGTAGATGTGACTGGCAAGAGACGATCCCTCAGATAACCTTGTCCCAAGCTATGAAGGGCTTTAAAGGTGACAACCAGCACCTTGAATTGCATCTGGAAGCAAATCAGCAACTAATGCAGCTCCCTCAGGAGAGGTGAAACGTGCACACTGAGGTCTGCACAAAACCATGTGGGCCACTGAATTTTGCACCAACTGGTGCTTCCAGATGCTCTTCAAGTGTAGCCCCATGTAGATCGTATTGCAACAGTCAAGATGGGAAGTGATTAGGGCACGAGTGACCATGAGTTCTACTCCTATCTTAGGCATGAAAGCCAGCTGGGTGACTTTGGGCATCTCTCTCTCTCTCTCTCTCTCTCTCAGCCCACCCCACTACACAGGGTTGTTCTTGTGAGGAAAACAGGAGAAGGAAGGAGTATTAGGTACGTTCAGCAGACTTGCATTATTTATCAAAACAATAAAGGTGGAATATAAAATAAAAATTCAATAAAATTAAATTACTTTCTGGAGTGTGCCTTCTGTCTATTTATAAACTGTAAGTGGCCTGTAGAGAAAAATTACACATCTGTTCTTAATGCTTCCTTCTCCAAGGTTCAGAATAATTGTAAGAATAACTTTGCAAGGTTTCGACCTTTCACAAAAATTGTAGCAAGCATTAGAAATAGCTACGTTCTGAATTGTCTATTTTGTAGGCTATTAACTCAGGTTCCTTTTTCATGTCTTAATTTATGTGGGAGATTTATTGCACCCATTTAGAAAATTACAGCGTGGTCAAAATTTTACAGATATTGGAACCTATTATGATAACCAATTGTTTCACATTCATGAATGCTGGAAAATTTAAACTTTATTACAATACAGTCCAGACAGGAGAACATCTAGACCTGACAGTCAAAAATAAACTTAAATGGCGGTTAAAAGGTTAAATGCTTATGATGGAATTCAAGTGGATCTGTTTTAAACTTAGGTCTTTTTTTAAAAAAAATACGTCTGGCTCACTCAGGTTTCTTTCCTTCCCTTTCTTCTTTACATCTGTTTTTCCTTCTCTTTCTTTGCCACTTTCTATATATTTATAGTCAGTCTTTGAGAGCTGACTATGATCATTCATAAATTAATCTGCTCATTAGATGTATGTAACAGCTTTTCATTCAGCTCAGGGCAATGTGAGTATCACATTCAACTCCAACTTCTCCCTAAAATAGCAACCTGGTGAGATTGATTAGGTTGGATTGTCTGGTTCAAGGACATCCAATGAGTTTCATAGTTGAGGGCCTTACTGACCCTAAATCTCCCGAGTTTCAGTTCAATAGATTTAGCTCCTCCAGAGAGAAAGACTATATCAGTAGCTTTGCTTAACATCCTTTCTTATGACCTTCCCAAAAGACATCAATTTAAGAAGACAAAAAGAAGATGGCAGTATCATATATTCTAAACCGGTGTATTTCAAACTTAACAACTTTAAGATATGTGGACACACTGGCTGGGGAATTCTGGGAACTGAAGTTCACATATCTTAAAAGTTTTCAAGTTTGAAAACCACTGTCCTAAACCAAGATTTTTCAATCTGCATTCTGCAGAACCATGGGATTTTGTGAAGGTTCTTGGACAGACTAAAGAGAAATTCACTTAAGCACCTTTTGATTCCTAGAGGGATGACTCTTTATCAGAGATTCTGGGTAACAAACAAACAAATAATTATACATGCATGTAATTTTTTCTTATCCCAGGGATTCCAGGGAACATGAATGAGTCTCTTTAACTAATATGATGTATAATATTTTATATACCTAACCACTGCTTTAAAATCTTTAATGTCCTTCAGATACATTGAAATGGTTGAGAGTCCAGAGATGAGGTATAAGTCCTTAAGAAGAAACCAAGATAGAGGAGAGAGTTTTAGACATTACTTGGGGTTATCTGGATAAAATGAAGGGTTGTCCCTGCAACAAGACGCAGTTCAAATTCCTCTATCCACAAATCACCACCAACATCCAACAACCTTCATAATTAACACTATACTTAAACCAATCCATAATAAGATGTTGCGATACTTATCTACTTTAGTCAAATATGCCTGAAATTCATTAAGCATGACACTATTATCACCCTCCTGCTGCTCTAAATGTGTTTGTTAAACACATTTCCAAAGTGCACATATTACATTTTACAACCTCTTCAGAAATATGATGATGCTCAAAAGCGTAAAAAATAAAATAAGTTTTAACCATTTTCTTTCTGAAAGTGATTTGTCATAATTTGTCACATGAGAGAAATACAGAATTAAGCAGTCATACATTCCGAGACACTCATCGTTCACTCATAAGGTCAAAGAGGTTGCCCCAGTACAATGATGAAAATAGTTCCATAAAAGTCTTGCATGCAAGATTCATATAGAGTAAATAGTGTATATTGCTTATATGAACGATAGGTAGATGATACATAGATAGATAGATAGATAGATAGATAGATAGATAGATAGATAGATAGATAGATAGATAGATGACAGACAAGCTGGTGGGCTGGTGGGATGGATGCATGCATACATGCATGCATGCGTATAAACAGACAGACTTCCCAGATTATACAAAAATTTCTCAGGAAGAAGTGTGGTACTCTACATCTGAATAAACTTTTAGCCTGACTTTTTTATTCTATAGTCTGACAGTTGTCCCTGGGATTTTGAAGAAACAGAATGGAAAGAGCACTGACATTTTTGATTTTTGGTTTTGGAGAAGACTCCTGAGAATGTCATGGAAAAAGAATACAAACACAGAATAAATCAATCCAGAGTTCTTTTTTGAAGCAAAAATGAGCAGACCCAGATCATCATATTTTGAACACATTATACAAAGACCTGACTTTCTTGAGAAATCTATAATACTTGTGAAGGAGAAAAGAAAGAGAAGAGAACAATCATCAGGAAGATGGATGGATGCAACTGCAGCAGTGATAGGTGCACAATAGACTGGACAACTGTTTGACTGGGATGGTATAAGGTTTTCTGCCATGAGCAGGATGTTGGACTAGAAGACCTCTGAGGTTCCTTCTAACTGTATGACTCTAATTAAGTCAAGAGCAGATTAACCTTGAGAATGTGTATCCTGTACTCACTAAGTCAACATCTACCTGGTGGCACAAAGTCAAGCATTCAACAATTCCACAGGCTGCAAACATGTCCTGACTACCTTTATTAATATCCATTTTGTTTCAATTCCAAATAAAACTTGGATGAGTAAAATTCATTGTACATTGTCTAAGTCTATAACAACAAAGGCCCAGGAAAACACAGTTGAGTCAACATGCTTCCTGTTATTAAGCTTCCACTACTGCAATTTTTTTTAAAAAAATGACTCAGTTCTTTAATAACACAGAGAGTCTGTCAGGACAAGATATTCAATAGCTCAAACATGGATGGATTTTGTAATTTAGAACCAAACATGACAGGGAGAGGAGTGGATACCAATTATGAACAAGCCAAAAGTACATTAACGTCACCCTCTTAGATGGAAAGAGTGGAGCTCCCAGCCATGATGATGATTGACTGATTGAATTGATATGCCCAACTGACTTCACCTCCTAAAAAAGTTGCCTTTGGACCCAAATGTCTTGAGTAACTATTAATCTGTCCCCAGCCTTTAGGGGGAAGATTGTTCAAAAACTAGTCGCTCTGCAGCTCATGAAAACTCTGACGAAATAGATTTCTCTTGAACAGTTTCAGTTAGTCTTTAGGTCAGAAGACAGCTTTGGTAATGCTCGTAGATGACAAGGGCCAGGATGGCAGTGGTACATCCACCCTTGATCTCTCAGGCAGTGGTGGGATTCAAATAATTTAACAACTGGTTCTCTGCCCTAATGACCGGCTGGATGAGCATGGCCATGGTGGCCATGGTCAAGGCGTGTGACAGGCAGACGCCTCCTGCACCCCCAAGAGCAAATATGGGCTATGGGGGCTGCCTCACCCCCCCACCCCGTTTTGGGCCTAGCGGGTCTTCCTGCAGCCTTCTAGGAGCAAAAATGGGCCATGTGGAGCCGTACAACACACACCCTGTGCCCCATTTTGGGCCTAGTAGGCCTCCCTGTAGCCTCCTGGGAGCAAAAACGGGCTGCAGGAGGGGCTGTGCTGCACCCCCTGCACCCCGTTTTGGGCTTAGTAGGCCTCCCTGCACTTACCTGGTAGCCAAAACGGGGCAGGTGGGGACTTCTGGAAGGGGCAGGGAGGGGCCAGCCAGCACTTTAACAACTGGTTCACCCAAACCGGCTGAATCTCACCACTGCTCTCAGGAGTTTTCAATACCGGTGACCATGAAACCCTTCTGAACCAGTACAGGTAGTCCTTAACTTAGAACAGTTCATTTAATTTGAAGTTAGAACATCACTGAAAAAAGTGACTTATGCTCATTTTTCACACTTATGATTACTGCAGTGTCCCATGGTCACACAGTGAAAATTCAGACGCTCGGCAACTGGCTTAGATTTATGACGGTTGCAATGTTGTGGGGTCATGTGATCACCTTTTGCAAGCTTCTTACAAGCAAAGTCAATGGGGAAGACAGATTCACTTCAGTTAGTATTACCAACATAACAATTGCAGTGATTCACTTAGCATCTGTGGCAAGGAAGGTCATGAAATGTGGCAAAATTCACTTAACAATTGTCTACCTTAGCAACAGAAATGTTAGGCTCAATTATGGTCATAAATTGAGGATTATCTGTATTGCAGATTGAGAATTGGAGGGATTCAAAGAACATGCATGGCCTTCAACTCCCAGAATTCCTAGCTGGCCAAACTAATTAGGAATTTTAGAAGTCCAGTTTATAGGGCACCATTGAGGAATGATGGGATATGAGAAGCGCCTGCTTTAAAGTCATACATATTTTTTTTTAATTGCACATATATGAGGTATTCCTATCTGAAGACTAATTTGAGGACGTAATAGCAATTTAGTGGGGAACTTTAGATGCTCAGAATTACCATTCTTTCTTGGTTTGTATTATCTGCTCCCTAGTGAGACCTGCTTCAATTTAAATCCTGTCATCTGATCCAAAAATATGTCCTAAGGTTATATACTATGCACTTAATATCTTCCTGAGAAATTCCTGCTCAATCTTTTCTTGGAATGGAAATCCAATGAGCTTCTAAGCTGTTTGTTCCGGTAACGAGATCAACATAAATTCTCACACAAGAGCATAGGAAGTATTACTTCCATTGCTTCTGATTTCATTGGATCATATGAGCAAAACTTCTTATAACACTATTTTTTTAAATTTACTCAGAAACTGATTTTTTTTCTATTTTTAATAGGATACCCTGCAATGTTTCAGGCATAGGACACAGTATAAATAGGAATTAAATGGACAAATGGTAAAATTGAGCAACTGAAAGAAGGTGCAATACATATATTTCTCTATTTTTAAGTACGGATAACATGGGGCTACTAAGGAATAGATAACCTATTTCCCATTTGACTAAGATAAGTAAATGATTTTCTTCAGCATATAAGGTGGCAATTCTAGTCTACATTTTGTTATTTTCATACCATCTGACTTTGTTCAACAGAAGAGTTGATCAATAGAAGAAAATTCTTAGAACTCAACAATAATTGGTCAAATAGATTGCCATTCCTATAGTACGCAATTTACTTTAATGTATGTTTGGAGAATAAATAAATTTACAATGAAGTAAGCAGCACAATATTCATTGAAAAGCATTACCTTTCTTTGTAAACATCTTTTGCTACTGTATAGCAATCCCTGAAACAATCTCATTTGTCTTTGTGTATCTGTGTGTGTATGTGTGTGGGGGGGAGGGGGGAGGGGGGAGGACAGAGAGAGGGAGGAAGAAATCTGGCACAGATTTTTCTTGGAAAAAGCCATCATCATCATAAATTTCATCAATTTCTATCTCAAAACAGCCTAAATTAACAGGCGTTTTTATTTCCCCACTTCAGAAATTTGCGACTTGGAAACCTCTACATTGATTTTAATCAAAGTTGGCAATCTTGATCCTGTCATTATTATCTAATTAGCTTGCATGTTTTGTGCGGTTCTGCTGGGAAAAGTAAAATAGGGTTTTTTTGAGTGGGAGGGGTTGCATTTCACCCATGCTAGGGGCAAACAGTGCTTTATTTTAATAAATTTTATTCTGAATTTGGATGGTTGATCAGATTGCACAATCTCTGGAGTAAATCAGCATTTTCCTAGCCTTAACCCCAAATCAGATCTTGAGTCTGTGCATCTTTATGGCTATATAAAACTCAAAAAGATGATTGTTTCTTGACTCCAAATGTGAGCTAAGTTTTTTAAACGAATTGGTGGCAAAGAAAATTGAGAAATTGCATCACAGAAAGAGTTATACCTTCACATTATATGAGTTCCTTCTTAGCATCTTTTGCCCGTCTTATCTTTCCACATTCTTTTGAAAAGGATGTCTACAAAGTTCTGAATTAATTCCCTCTTTTTATTACTAACATAGAAATGAGATCTATCTGTCCTACATATATTCTTTGACATTCATTCATTCATTCTTTTCTGGCTGTGGTTTGAAAAAGTGTGTGGAGTGGGGAAGGGAACCAACCTATTCCCTTTTACTTAGATTACAGTGGCATCACAGCTATGTTGATACCATCAAGGAAAAAAATAAATAAAAATAGAACGGGTTTGCATTAATGTCAAAGGAGGTAATATGGGAAGGAGGATTAAAGGCATCCATAAGGTGCAAATATCTGGAAAAGGCAAGGGAAGGCACTGGAATAGTAAGAAGGGAATATTCCCCAAGAGGAAAAGGTGGGTACTGAGAGACCAGCTCAAACGGGGAAGTCAAGAAGCAGAAAAATAAACAATCAGTTGAAGATTACATGAAGAGCTAGGACCACTTTATAATGCCTTGGTAAGGCCACACTTGGAATACTGCATCCAGTTTTGGTCACCACAAACTAAAGAAGATGCTGAGTCTCTGGAAAGAGTGCAGAAAAGAGAAACAAAGATGATTAGGGGTCTGGAGTTAAAAACAAACAAAGAATTGTTGCAGGAATTGGGTATGTCTAGTCTAGGGAAAAGAAGGATTAGGAATGGCATGATAGAAATGTTTCAATGTTTGAGGGGCTGCCACAAAGAAAAGGGGGTCAATCTATTTACCAAAGCACCAGAAGGCAAGACAAGAAACAATGGATGGAAACTATTCAAGGAGAGAAGTAATGTCTTTCCTGACAGTGAGAACAATTAACCAGTGGGATGCCTTCAGAAGTTATGGGTGCTCCCTCGCTGGAGGCTTTCAAGAAGAGACTGGACAGCCATTTGTCTGAAATGATACAGGATCTCCTGCTTGAGCAGAGAGTTGGACTAGAAGACCTCCAAGGTCCCTTCCAACTCCGTTACTCTATTAGGTCTTGTGATGACCACAATCTGAACTGAGCATCCAGTCCTGCTGACAACACACTGCAGCCCAGACTAGAATTTCTGAAGGCGTTCATGAAAGAAGCAGGAACAGCATGAGAGATCACAGCTTAGGAACCAGTGCAGAAGTGCCTTAGGAGCCATTCTTCCTTCTTTGTGACTCTGGTATATTCATGTAACTTCATTCTTTTCCACCCAGCTCCTGCTTCCTCGAAGGCCCTGTCCTTTATAAACTAGCATTCCAACATCTCGTTTACAGTTATTTCTAACATACTTAATGCCACAACCATGTTGCTGCTACCTCAACTCCTTCACTGCCACTGGTCTAGTGGTGGGTTTCAAAATTTTTTTACTACCAGTTCTGTGGGTGTGGCTTGGTTTGGTGGGCATGGCTTGGTGGGCATGGCAGGGGAAGGATACTGTAAAATCTGCATTCCCTCCCCAATCCAGGGGAAGGTTACTGCAAATTCCCCATTTCTTCCCAATCAGCTGGGACTTGGGAGGCAGAAAATAGATGGGGGTGGGGCCAGTCAGAATTTTTACTACCGGTTCTCCGAACTACTCAAAATTTCCACTACCAGTTCTCCAGAACTGGTCCAAACCTGCTGAAACCCACCTCTGGACTGGTCATAAAATTGTCCATCATTGCTAAAGAATGTGAGATAGAATTCACCCAAAAAAAAAAAAGGTATAACTACTCTCACTCAGTAGAGAAAAAAGTCTGTGCAGATTTTGGATGGCTCTTATCCAAGATTGGATACTGGCAATTCCATATCTTGTCCTCAGATTCCCTATTTAAATCAGATATCAAAGTTGCAGGAAGGAAGTCACTATGGAATGTCCAGGTCAACTCTGCTCACATTCTAAAAATAAACACAAACTCTCCACACAGAATTCTTCTTCATGTTACTGTCAGTGGCAGAAGAGGGTATTATGTAGGATTGCAGGGCCTGTAACATGTGAACGTGGATTTTGATAAGCCATGCAAAAATCTTTAGGAGGCCCACAAGGGTGATTTAAGAACTAGGAGGAATATCATGAGGCCACACTAGAAGAAATGCCTATGTCTAGACAAACGCTTTAGAGAAAAGATATGGTGAATGTTTTGTTAAGAGTAGAATGTTTCTGTCACAGTAATTGTAAAACAGCTCATTAAATTCACCGACAGGAAGCAGTGAGTTTGAATTAGAACATGTAAGCAGATAACCTCTACGTCAGAGAATGGAACACAAAATTCCATTTTGTTAATGGATAATCTCTATAATGGATTGTATTATTAAGGCATTATTACCATGGAAGCAAACTACTTTTGTGTTTAAAAGGAATTCAATTCACCCTGCAACATGGACAGTGTCAAAGCCAAACAAAATATTAGGGCGAAACAGCATTTGACATAGTCTAACACACTGAATAAGATTCACCCATAGACATCATGATTTAGTACAGTCTATTGTGTTCAAATGGACTTAGTCCCAAATTTATAGCTATATGTTCAACATATAAAATAATATTTTTAGAAACTAAAACTTACAAGTATTTTTTTTAATAAGGTTTTTATTTTAACAATAGTTTGGAAGTTATCGTGGCTTCCTTCTTGGGTTAAAAATGGGAAAGAATGTTCTAAAATAAATATAACACATATTTTTTTCTCTTTGTGAGCCAAGGATGGAATTTTTTTTTATATGTATAAAATGACATGATGTAGAGATGTGATAATTTACTACAGAACGTATCTGCTGCTATAGAAATAATTCTTTTTATGAAATTGCCCATTTAAACTGCATGTAAAACTTTTTTTGGGGGTTTTGGTTTATTATAGAAAGAGTAAAACTACCTAGATTATATGTCTGAAATAGTCCTTAGCTACCCCTCTGTAATTCACTTTCCTGTAGCACATATTTGTAGTTGCCGCTGCCTGCATCTGCACATACATAGATTACTTTCTATATTTTAATGTTTTATGTGATTTCCCTTGGTTATGTCACAAACTTTCAGTGTTCAGCTATCTATAGAAACTATCAAAGTGTTTCATTTCAACCAATTCTGATATTGAACAATATTACGGAGTCCTTGGTGGTCTCTGAGCTTGGTTGGTTGGTTGCAGACATTTCATTACCTGACTAGGTAACAAAACTATTTATTTTTAATTCCTAGCTTTTTTTCCCCTCAGGTGCAGAGTCCAGTTTTTGGATCAACCAAACATTGATCCACTGTTCGTGACAGGAATTGACTGACTGGCTTGTTGCCTAAGCCTGATGTTGTGGCCTGAGAGAGAGTGTCTGTCCCAAAGTCACCCAGTCAGCTTTCATGCCTAAACTGGGACTAGAACTCACAATCTCCTGGTTTCTAGCCTGGTGCCTTAACTGCTAGACTCAACAGAGTCTTTTCAACCATGAGCTATTCCCTTCTATTTAACAATACAACTGTTGATCATGAAAAGCACGGTGAAATCCATTATGGTGACCAAAATCCATTGTGCTCATTCCTACCATTTTGGAAGCAATTAATACTGCTAGATCAAGACTAAACAAACAATATGATTATTAAAAGACAGCAAAGAAATCAGTGGTGGGTTGTTCCCAGTTCGGTCAGGTTCTATAGAACCGGTAGTAAAACCGGTGGGATGCTCCACCCACCCGCCACGACGTCATCATGGGTGATCTGCGCATGTGCAGAAGTGCACGTGTGAGCGAAGCAAGAGTGCGTGCACAGTCCCGTTGCGAATCAGTAGTAAAGGTAAGTAGAACCCACCCCTGAAAAAATACAGAAATCCATTGCTCTCTGTAGTCACATGGGGTCGTTTTTGTGACATTCTTAACCACCGTGACTGTGTTAGCTGAAAGGCCATCCATAAATACTGTTAAGTAAACAAATTCTGAACTGACCTCTAGTTATACAGGGCTCCTTAAAAAGAAGAAATAGAAAGGAATTAGAAGAAAATAAAAGGAATTTGTGGCCCTTAAAATGATTTTATCCACTTTCCACAGGCCAGTGGATTTCCCATCAGCTCTGAGGTCTCTGCATCTATTCCCCTTGATGCCCTTTGGACAAGCGATGAAAGTATTTTACAACTTTTGGGCACCATTATATGTCCCAAAATTCTCTGGAAAGGCTTTAAGTGGACAATAACCACAAACGCATCTGATTTATTATTTTTCAAGGTAAATCATCCAGAGAGAGCCTTCATGTTGTGTGACCTTGCTGCCACTACTTGTAATACACAGCCAGGACCTATGGCTTTTCACCTTGGCTGCAGCCTTTCTCCCTACACATGGATTTCATTCTTCAGTATTAACTGCAGTATAAAAGTATAAAACTTTAAGCTCTCCCAGGCCACTTTGCTGTAGTGAATTCTGGCCTCCCGGCAGGTTATCTATCCACAATACATATAAATTTGGAAGAGAGACTATAGGCAAGCACAGTGTGGTACAAAGTCATTAGCCGCTCTTAAATCTCCTGCCAACTAAAGCTTTATCTAGATCATGATTCGTAAACTTTTTGTACCATCAAGACCTTTGAGAGTTTGGTGAAGCCTATAGACCCTTCTCAGAAAAAAATGGTTGAATTGCATAAATCACATATGGATGTTATTACAAAGGAAGCCAAAGATCCTCAATTATCAAAATATTTTGAGAATAGCCAATATGGATATTATTAATATAGGTAAAGCGTTCCCTCGTACATATGTGCTAGTCGTTCCTGACTCTAGGGGGCAGTGCTCATCTCCATTTCAAAGCTGAAGAGCCAGCGCTGTCCGAAGATGTCTCCATGGTCATGTGGCCAGCATGACTAAACTAAATGCTAAAGGTGCACAGAATGCTGTTACCTTCCCACCAAAGGTGGTCCCTATTTTTCTACTTGCATTTTTTACCTGCTTTCAAACTGCTAGGTTGGCAGAAGCTGGAACAAGTAACGGGAGCTCACCCCGTTAGGCGGCACTAGGGATTCGAACCGCTGAACTGCCAACCTTTCGAACAAGCTCAGAGTCTTAGCGCCTGAGCCACCGCATCCCTTAATATAGGTACTTTTTTATTAATCCATTAAATCAATGTCAATGCTTGTTTAATTGTTTTGTGCCTGTTTTATGCTGCCCAGAATCGCTTGTTGAGATGGCAGCTGTAGAAATCAAATAAATAAATAAATAAGGCAATCCCTTTTAAGGTGCAATAATTTTAGTGAGGTTTATTGATGTTAAGAAACATTTTGCCATAAATTAGTTTGTTGTCTATTTACTTTATTGAATGAAAAGCTACATTTTAGTTAGAGATTACATGGATCCCAGGTTGAGAGCTCTTATTCTAGATCACGGGTGTCAAACTCGCTGCATCACGTTGCTGTCACATGACATTTCACGATGTTTTTCCCCTTCGCAGAGCTGGGGTGGGCATGGCTTGTGCATGACGCATCTGGCCCATGAGCACCCAGTTTGACACCACTGAACTAGAATGTATACTCCTGTACATTACATGTACTAAAATGACTATCTAGAATCTAGACCAGGGGTGTCAAACCCGCAGCCCACGGATCGGATGCATCATGCACTGGCCACGCCCATCCCCGTTTTAGCGAAGGGGGAAAATTGTGATGTCATGTGACGACAACGTGTCATCGCAAGTTTGACATCCCTGATCTAGATAGTCATCTAGTACATGTGAATGGAAAGATCAGAATCAACTGCTCTCTTCATTCCTCTTTTCAGTGTCTCAGGTTCAAGAACCACTTTTCATGAGGAACTAAGCCCATATACTTGAAAAACTCACAATGCATAATCAGGATCCTTTGTTTCAACAGAGAACAGGAGAATAAGGGGAGATTATATAATGGCATTCTGCAGGTGTAACTATTTGACATGATTAACTTTACTTAAG
This sequence comes from Stegonotus admiraltiensis, assembly GCA_032468215.1. NCBI lineage: Eukaryota > Metazoa > Chordata > Lepidosauria > Squamata > Colubridae > Stegonotus > Stegonotus admiraltiensis. The sequence continues at coordinate 79,980 of JANHZT010001872.1, read as the reverse complement.
TTAGGCTTTAAAATCATTCCAAGGTTGAAACTATGGTTAAAGTTGTCTACCTTAGCCACAATCTCAAAGTATGGTTTGTAGTAATGTTACATTAATTAATTAATTAATTAATTAATTAATTAAATTTATAATGCCGCCTATTCGCCCACGGCGACTCAGAGCGGTTTACAGAATATAAAAACCACATTTAAAAACAGTAAAACTAATAAAAAATCAAATAAATGTAATAAAATGTAAAAAAATAAAAATAATAATTACTGCGCATGCAATCTAAATCCATATACTTGGCGAGGTGGGCTGGTGGGAGGGATTTTTTTTTAATTCAAATTTATTCCATCTCTTTGATTTAAACCTCATACTAACAATTAGCCTTGTCCAGAAAGCTAAACAGTTTGTTAAAAATCAAAATAAGGATTTAAAACTCTTATTTATTTGCTTCTCTGATTTTTACCCTATCTTTTCATTTTCGTAAGTGCTCAAAACATCTACAAGATTTAGAAACAAAAACAGAATACTTAAAAAAATAAAAATACCGATTAAGGGAACAATTAAATAATTGGTGTTTATTTATCATGCTTGTACATAGCTATATTTTATGATGACTCCCAGTGGGTAACAACATAACCATACACATCAAATATCTATAGTAATCCAATTTAAGTAATTAAGTTTAAATTAATCAAATTAACACAGGCACAGTAATGATAATAATCATGATAATAAACACAGATAAAAATGTCAGAGCATCATATAATTACTAGGATCGGGATATTAACAAAATTAACTACGTCTACTATGACTTCCAATTAACAATTAAAAGTCTGTTGAAATGAGTTGCTCTTCTAAAGGCAAAGATCTGGGGCCAAAGTGCAACCCAAAGGATTTTATGCAAGAAGTCTTCTCCCATTTCCACAGCAAGAGGCCTCTGACAATTGAGACTTCTTCAGATGAGGCCTCCTGAAAGACAGGAAACCATACATATGTTTATTTAAAAACAAGGGGCAGAAAATAGACAATCTTTGTTGTTGTTGTTGTTGTTGTT